>JAMPIV010006359.1:0-23936 GCA_024509875.1 Oreohelix idahoensis
AGCGTCGAAGTGATGGGGGATTGCATTGTTCAGTGGTCTCAGTTTGGAAAGTCTGAGTCCCATGTAATAATGAGCTAGTGTGTGTCCCGTTCTGGGTGTTTGATGTTTGCTGCATGGTTGGTTTATCTGAGTGCACAGGATCGTTGTTTCTAGGTCTTGTTGGCCAGTTCTCTTCCATGTTTTCGTTTTCTTGTAATTAGTTGTCATGTGTTTAATGCTGTATAATGTGCGCCAAAAATACGGAGATTGCTTCTGATCCTGTTAGTTTAAAATCCGTGATAGTCCGTTTTGGGGGGTCCGAAAACTTGTGGCAATGTAAAGTAGCTATAGGGAAAATGTTATGTATATTACAATTAAAACTTCGTCCCAAAAATATCGTTGGGGGTATTTGTATTTGTAGCTTGGTGCACGCATGTATTCTGTTTTCTCCGTATTTTGCGCATGTCAGATTTTTCCATGTGTCCTTTGTGGGGTTGACTGGTTGTGCGATTTGGGTGTGAGGGGAAAAGGGTTTTTTATTAACCATATATTTGTGATGTTGTTTGTTTGGGTGTTAGTCCAAAAGTGTTCTAGTGCAAGAACATACAGTAAAGGAGAGAGGGGGCATCCCTGTCTTACCGATCTTGTTAGCCTGAAGGTGTTAGTTAATGTATGATTTACTAACACTTTGCTCTCGGGCTTCATATACAGAATATTAATCCATTGTCTGAAGTGTTCACCTATGTTGCAATGTAGTAATGTTTTGTGGAGGTAGGAGTGTGATATTCTGTCAAAGGCTTTCTCCTGGTTAAGGGAAAGAACCGAAGACTGACAATCCTTCTGGTGTGTGTAGGTGATTATGTCTCTTATGAAATGTGTGTGTTGATGGATGTTTCTGTTCTGGACGCTACACTGCTGGTCTTCGTGTATGAGGGTCGCCATGAATCGTTTCAGTTTGTTTGTTAGAGCTTTTGTTAAAATTTTATAATCTACGTTTAAGAGTGATATTGGTCTATAGTTTTTAAGTAGTGTTTTGTCGGAGTTTGGTTTTGGTATTAGAGTGATGTAAGACATGTTTAGGCTTGGTGGGAGTTCCTTATTCTCAAAGGCTTCTTTGTATACTTGTAGTAAATGAGGCCTTAGGGTAGGGAAGAAGTGCTGGTAGAATTCTGTCGTAACTCCGTCAGGTCCTGGTGATTTGTCTTTTTGCATTACATTCAATGTTAGTGTTATGTCTGTTAGTGTCAGTTCAGTGTCTAGTGTTTGTTTGTCTGCGTCAGAAATTTTTTTTGTAAATTGCATAAATCTGTCTTGTATATATGGTTGCACATTTTCTTTTGTGTACAGGTTCCTATAGTAACTTTCGAAAACCTGCACTATATGTTGTGTTTCTGTCTGTGTGGCCCCTTCTAAATCCACTTTTTGGCCTATCTGCCTGCAGCGTTGTATATTTTGTTCTATCGCCATGTATTGTTTGCTGGGAGTCTATTGTGTGATTGTGTTGAGTTTTGTCCGTAATAGGGCTCCCTGGAACCTGTGGTGTTTATATCGTTCCAGTTCATTTTGTAGCGTGAGAATGGAGGGAGAGTTTTTGTCTGTTTGCTTTGTTAATTGTATAGCTTTCTCTATCAAAGTCTCTTGTATGCGGTGTCTGTGTATGATGGATGACATTAGCTGTGTTCGTTCGCGTATGGTGCTTTTAAGTGTTTCCCAGTGTTCTTTAATATTTTCTATTGGTATGTCACTTGTGTATGTAAGAATTAGTTTGGTCATGTGTTCTACGTATGTTTTGTTTTGGAGCAAAGTGTTGTTGAATTTCCAGTGTGGGGAACGTTTGGAATGCGTGCTTGCTTGTGTAGGTGTTTAATGGCTGCGAGTACTAGCTTATGTGAGCTGTGAACTTGAGAGCTTTTTGGCAAAATGTTTTGCTTAAGAATTATGTGGTGTGTTGACCGGCACATAGATTCTGTCTAGTCGTGCAGCTCTGTTATGTGCTGGTGTTCCGTGTCGGTTAAAGTAAAAGAAATTTTCGCTTAAACTCCTCCCCCTCCACGAACTCCTTCCCCCCCCCCCCTCCTCCCCCCCCCCCCCCCCCCCCCCCCCCCCCCCCCCCCCCCCCCCCCCCCCCCCCCCCCCCGTTCTTACTACAACAGTCTGTAATGGGACTTTGTTGGGCCACACGCTGTAAAGAGTTTGTTGTTTGCGATTTCAAACTGTAGAAGTACACCACTGTAAATATATCTATGGTTGTGTGGTGGAGTGTATGTCAATGGATGGGTGGGTTTAAGTTGCCACGGAAAATAGACAATGCGTGTCAGGACTGGTTCACCAGTACTAACTCCACTCAAATTACAGGTGGATGTTTAAGGAGTTGTATAAGGGAGTACTGTTGTATTTTCATTAATGAGGTGCTGTCACCGTGAAGACAGACACAGGTCAACTCGACCTACACAGGGTAGTGTAAACATTGAAGTGAGAGTACATTGTACGCGAATGCTAGAATGGGTCTGAAGAGTTGGACAACTTGGTAACAATAATATTCATACTCTCACATGTAGCAGTCAAGGATTACTGGGACTACTGTGTTCTTTTTATAATGTTTAATGAAACGCACACTGGAACAGTACGTGTATGGTTACAGGAACACATGACGACATAAACAGCATAGTGTTGATCAATGGTGTATCATCTTAAGTTAGCATTCATCCTGATAACCTCATACTGGAACATTTGTATACAAGCATTCAGAGTTCCATATTTATACAATATATATATATATATATATATATATTTATATATATATATATATTTATTTATATATATATATATATATATATATATATATATATAGTATCAGGTTGTACTGACAGATCACGTCAGTTTATACATAATGTTCATAGTGACTCCTGTACAGAATCTCTCTTAGCATGAGTGTAGCTTGTACTCTAGCGTAGATTTCTTTCAAATAGCATTTTAGTACATATCTTCGGAGTAAATACTAAATCTCCCATAATAGATCTTTCTTTCATAAATGTGATCTCTGGATCATTATCGGGTAGTAAAGGACAACCCTGTTCTCTGATGAATGATTGACAATAATTCGGATTCCAAGATGGCTTCCTTGGTCCTTAACATCGCTCACACAACGGTGAGATGACAAAACTTCTAGAAAGATTCAATTCATAAGGATATCAAAGTTTCCACCAATATCAGCATTATCTGTCCTCATAATTGCTGTGTAGAAACATTCTTAGTGCTGCTAAACGATATGTCGTTCTGACATCTGAACATAAGTAGATTCATGTAGGCCTAAACATAACCCATCGTAAGCCTAGGAACGAAGTCAGTAAAAGTACGTTTACCTTGGCCAAGAATCAATAGCAAGCACAAAAACACTTTTCTGGCGTAATAGAAACAATACTGGGGAACACATAGACTAAAACAGTCCTAGAAGACACAATCTTCTTCCCCATGATAACTTGAGATCACAAAACTTTGGACCGCTCGACATTGGCGTCCCGCCAGACTCCATAACCGAAGAACACACACTCTATTATCTTCATCCGCTGAGCGAGTAAGAAGAAATAATCCCGCCCAGACACACAAAGATAACATGATATAAGACCGAATCGTCTCAAACAGACAAACAGTAGACCTAGATTCGGACTTTTTCAATATTCCTGCAAAACCTTAAGCGAGAACAATCTGTTTCCAGCTATAATAGACATAAAATGATATAAAATCTAGATTCCTCCGCTTGTTCAATCCACGGAAACAAAACAGGAACCGATCACTCAAAGAATAAAATACACATTTACTATTCTGAGTTATTCCCCTTTCTTAAAAGTTGTAAGTTCATAAATAAATATCCTTTTATCAAACAGATAGTTACATTTTCATTTGTAATCGTATCAACTGTAATCTGTGCGACATATAAAAAATATGTACGCAACAGACTACCGCAACCCCCGGGAAAAAAAAATGAAATTTTTTTTTCTCTCTGAGAGCCACATAAAATAGGCCCCCCAACGCACATATGATGCGCAGATGAGAAGTATCAAGAATTTATAAAGCCAGATTAAGGCAAAGTCGCATTATAGGTCGACTGGTGAGAATATATATCTCAACATCTCAGAGAAGTATTTCTCTAAGTGTAAACATTTCCAGGGAGTTGCCACCAATGCTTACTACTATATTGACAATGACATAATGCATACTATAATTTCAATAACCATTTCATATTAGGTAACATAAGTTCACGATTGGCAAAAGAAACATCATCAAAAAATTTGCAGTGAATCAAAATAAGTGAACCGCTAAGTATTTATACAATCACCAAATCATATATTACAAATGTGTACACATTTTGATATAGAAGAAAAAGAATAACTAATGTAAAGTTATACATGTTAGGAAAGTCCAATATTTAACAGTTAAGTGGCATCATGTGGGCATCTCGACAGAATGTCCGCCATCACATTTTCTGAACCACGGATAGCTCGTACCGAGAAATGAAAAGGTTGAAGAGCGATCGCGTATCGAGTTGATCTCGAGCTCTTCAAGTTCTTACTTTGGATAGCAGTAAGAGCTTTCTGGTCAGTTTCCACTATGAAATGTGCACCAAGAAGGAATCTTTGAAGTTTGAGAATTGACCAAACCATCGCCAATAATTCCCGGTCTAAAACCGAGTAATTCCTTTCTGCAGCATTAAGTTTTCTGGATATGTACATTACAGGATGCAGAGTTCCAGAGTACTCTTGCATTAGTGCCGCTCCAATCCCAGTGGATGAAGCGTCACTACGAAGAACAAATGTCTTATCTGTAGTAGGTAACACTAAAATAGGTGGTGTTGAAAACATAGTTTTGATCTTATCTAGTGATAATTGGCATTCCTGAGACCAGTGAACCATATTAGGCGACCCTTTCTTTAGTAGTGTCGAAAGAGGTGCCATGATAGAGGACAGATTCGGAATGAATCGTCCATAAAATTGTATGAGACCTAAAAGACTTCGCACTTGCTTTTTAGTCTTAGGGATAGAGATGTTAAGTATTTTAGTGATATTATGGTCCTCTGTCTTCAGGAAACCATGACCTACTCGATGGCCTAGGAAAGCAATTTCGCTAAAACCAATGCAAGCTTTAGATGGTTTTGCTGTCAGGTTATGCTCGCGTAGAGTTGATAACAATTCAACTAACCCTGAATAGTGATCTTCCCAAGTATCGCTAAAAAGACAGATGTCGTCTAGATAAGCAATGACATCTGACCGATACGATAGGATTCGACGCATCATGCGTACGAATGTAGCTGGTGCGTTCATAAGGCCGAAAGGCATAAAATTCCATTGGAAAAGGCCTCTAGGAGTAGAAAAAGCGGTAAGAGGTTTGGCGCGTTCGGATAATGGAACTTGCCAATATCCTTTAGACAAATCAAGTTTAGTGAAAAAATGAGATTTAGAAAGTCGAGTAAGTAGCTCTTCTAGTAAAGGCATAGGTTCAGCATCAAACTTCGTCACTTGATTCAATTTGCGATAGTCAACGCAAAGACGTATGTTATTGTCTTTTTTTCGAACAATAACCATCGGCGAAGAATAAGCAGAAGTGGATGGTTCGATTATTTGTAAATCTATCATTTCATCTAACTCCTTTTCAACCTGTGCTTGAAAATGTATAGGGATAGGGTAAGGTCTAACCCTAATAGGAGTATGTTCAGTTAGAATAATGTCATGCTCAATGACATGAGTTTGCCCAGGGATGTCAGTGAGGACATCCTGAAATGTTTGTAACATAGCCGAAACCTGTCGCTGTTCTCCTAGAGACAAATCAGGAGAAACAGTAACGTCTTTCCATGATTCACTAGAATGAAGTGGGATCATTGGAAGCGGAAGATTAACATCCGAAAAACTTGTTTCCTCATCCTGTATAACGGACAGTGATGAGTAATGACCATGTTGAACTGGAGAATCGTCCGTTGCCTGGAAAATAGGCTGTAAATAGTCAGGACGTTCATGGAATTCCGTAAGCATATTGATGTGGAAGGTTTTATGCTTCCCGTTAATATCGACAATATAGTCAACATCTGAAATTTTCGATATTATATCGTACGGACCTTTCCAAGAAATAAGGAGTCTATTTTCCCTACAAGGTAGCAAAAACAAATGCTTTGTCACCAGGACAAAGTTGTCGTAAAGTTCTTTTCTTATTAGCAAATTGCCTTGCCTTCTGTTTAGCAAATTCAGAAGAGGACGTTGCTAATTTGCATGCTTCGATAATTTTTTTCTCTCAGCGTGATGACATATTCGTAAGAGGATTTTGTGTCATCGTCAATATTGTCCGCTGTTATGAGATCATGAAGCAAAGACATAGGGGCCGCGCGGTCGCGCGCCAAAGACAAGTTCAAAAGGAGAAAATCCTGTATGTTCATTGGGGACCTCCCTGTAAGCGAAGAGGGCCGCGGGTAGAACCCTGTCCCAATCTTGAGGATGATCCTCAGTTATCTTTCCTAATAAGTTCTTAAGTGTTCTATTTAGCCGTTCTACCATCCCATTGGACATAGGATGATAGATGCTACTCAAAGATCTCTCTATCTGTAGAGTAGACATTACTTGAGACATGGTATCCGATATTAGTTGGGTGCCATGATCTGATAATATTTCTCCGGGGAATCCCAGGCGAGAAAATATAAGCCAAAGAGCATCTGCAATGTCAGCAGTAGTAATGCTCTTCAGAGGGATAGCCTCTGGCCAACGTGTGCACATGTCCACACACGTTAAGATAAACTGATGTCCTCTAGCAGATTTGATCTTAAATGGACCAATGATGTCTATCGCCATTTTCTGAAATGGTCGAATAGGAATGTCTGCAGCCTGAATAGGCGCAGCATGACGAGGACCTTTGGATTTGACTTCTTGACATACTTTACAAGATCGACAATAGATCCGTATGTCCTTATTCACGAAAGGCCAAAAGAAAGCCGCAAGAACTCTTGACTTTGTACGGGAAAAACCCATGTGTCCAGCACACTGAGAGTCGTGTGCATGTTGTAAAATTTTAACTCTCAACTTCTTGGGTACAAGAATCTGAGAATGACTTGAATTAGTGGAGTCTTGCACCATACGTACAAGTACACCATTCTTCATTGTAATCCAAGATTTACGCTTGGTATCTCTATTCGGATCACCTTTCGTTACAAGAGTGAAGAATTTCTTAAGAGTCGGATCCTCTTCTTGTTGTTTTATAAACGAGTCACGAGAAATTACCAAGGGATCATCTTGGTTATGCGCTTCAATATCTTCAGTAGATGAAGTTTCAGGCATATTGAGAGCTTGAGCTCTTGTGACTACAGCATTAGCAGTTTGCATATTTTGCTTTTCCCAAACGGAAATTTGTTGCGGAGTGCATTCTTTGACTCCGTGAATGCGACCGATGATAAGATCAGCGATCGGATTCGGCAAAAGACATGCGTGTACATCTCCTGTGAAGAAAGGAGTAGCAATCCTAATGATAGCGGTAGAGTATTTCTCTATGGTGCCGCCAAATGTTACGCATTTGACTACTTTGCCTGTAGCATGAGAAGGATCTATTAGTGACTGCCTAACACCAATTGTTGTGCATCCAGAATCAAAAAGTACTGAGACTGGATTGTCATTTACTAAACCTTTGTGTAAGACTAGAGAACCTCTTCCATCATGCGCGATTGACGCAGGAAGAGCGGGAAGAGGATGGCCACAGCTTAAAGTAGACACTGTGGTTGGCTCAAATAATGTTTTGCATTGGGGGCACTTAGATGCTCTCCCAAAATCAAAAGCGGCACATGCCATATTATTAGAGTCATCATTATCTTTATTTTGTTTATAGGCTTCGTGGGACTCTTGCTGAGCAGAGTTCGCCTGGTAATGAGATTTATGTTTTTTTGTATTGTGCTCTACCTCTGTTATAATTGCCTCTGTAATTATCCTTGTTTCCACTGTTATAACCCCTACTTGGGTTTGAGTCATAGTTCCTTTGGTTACTATTATCATATTCATTATAATGAGTATCTCTGTAATTATGATCTTGTTGTCTCCATGAGGGAAAACTTGGATAATTTCTATAATGACTTCCTTTGCGAAAGTTTCTATAATTATGACCGCCCCTGAATCGAGGGCTGTCGGCTCGTCTCCAGGTATTCGAAGAAGAACCCTGAAATGATTGGTTACCTTGGTTCTGATAACCGTTATGGCTACCTTTTTTTATTAAACCTATTTTGAGGTTCTTGGAATCTGCGTGAGTGATTAGGGTTGTATGGTGTTGCTGAAGCAACTGGCATACCTTCCCTAACCTTAGTATTGCTAATAGCTACGTCTGGATGTGCAGTGACGTATTGGGTACAATACTGTTCCATTTCTTTTAGTGTCTTGGGTTTACGCTCATGTAAGAATTCAAGGAATGGTTTATTTATACTTGACATAATCTTATCTCTGAGTATCAAGTCCATAAGGGCTTCATATGTCTTTTCTGTTTTGGACAACTCAATCCAACGATCAAATGTAAGACGTGTCCTTGCAATGAATTCTGAGAATTCTACACCTGCCTCAGGAACCATTGTCTTAAACAAATTCCGATAACCTTCTTCAGTCAACTGGTACTTCTTTAATAAGGCTGCCCTAATAACATCATAATTATCCTTGTCAGCCTCTTCAACCAAACTTAAACTAGTCAGAGAATCACCTTTCAAATTTTCTGACAACTGGTTAGCATATTGTGATTTGTCCACATTATGGGCTCGACAAGAGCGTTCAAATCTATTTAACCAGAATGTTATGTCATCACTGGAAGGATTGAACGCTGGTACCTTGACCTTGTAAGTAAAGGGTTTACCATTACCACCAGATGCTTGATTAACATTACTTATGTTTGTTAATTTTAATTTTTCTAACTCAAATGCTAAAAGTTCTTTTTGGTGTTCATGTTCTCTCATTGCTTTTTTCTCTTCAGCAGCAGCAGCAGCTTTTCTCTCTTCTGCAGCAGCAGCAGCTTTTCTCTCTTCTGCAGCAGCAGCAGCTTTTCTCTCTTCTGCAGCAGCTTCATCTTTTCTTTTTTCTTTTTCCATTTCCATCTGGAATCTTTTTTCCTCAGTCTGTATCTGCAATTTCTTTTGTTCACCTTCTCTTTCTAATCTTTTCTCTTCAGCCAGAGCTTTTCTCTCTTCTGCAGCAGCTTTTCTCTCTTCAGCAGCAGCAGCAGCTTTTCTCTCTTCAGCAGCAGCTTTTCTCTCTTCAGCAGCAGCAGCTAATGCTTTGTCATATTGAGCAACTGCCCATTGTTCTAAGTCTATACCAGTCTTATCAAGGGATCTCCCTTGTGCAATAAAGTATTCTAATGTAGACATGATGTCTGACAATGATACTACTCACTTGAAACAATAATAATAAAATATATATTTCAAGGTAATATAGCAAAAAGTTCTTAATCACTGGATTAATCAGCACACTATCACAATGTCTGTGTGAGACAAGCCTTATCAAGGTCTTGTATATTTTTTTTAAACTAACAATTATAAATTGTTGCAACACTCTATAACATAAGTGCAATGCACAAGAAATAGTTTCTTATCTAATCAACTGTGTACCTTTAGTAACAGCCATCAATCATCAGTTGATTCTTTCACATAAATCCATATGATCAACTATATTTTAAATAGTGTATGTCGATCAAAAACATAACAAAACAATTATACAAGACAACATGAAAACATTAAAAAATAAACCGCAAGAGGATAACAAATACAAATAACGCCACAGTATATAAATATAAATGTTGTATGAAACTGAAAGATAGAAAAGGGTAGACCAACAAATTACAAACAAATCAAAACAAAACTAAAGAATGTGAAGAAAATTCCGAAAACAACACTGACCATATCGTCACAACTAACGAAAAATAGCAACAGCAGTCGCTTTGCAAATTCCAGTATCGGAAATTTGCACACCCTATAGACAACGCTCACGATAGACGACCTCTATCACGTGGTATGATCTAAGGGAGACTCCGCCCAACCGAAACAACAACCCGCAGAATACAAACAAATATCACATATAAACATGTAAACATAAATGTACATATAGCATAAATGTTCATAATGTAATGTAATGTAATGTGTTGCAGATAGGATGTGTTGCGAAGAAGGCTCAGTTATACGCAATAATGCTACAGTACTATGGTACTTTATTAAATAACCAAATCTGGCCTAAATCATAAAAGTTCAACACAAACTATGGCAGTGCAGGAGAATCCACTGTTTACAGTTCCTCAGAATCACAAGTAAGACTTCTCGCTTCAGTTGCACTGTACATTTTGCAAACACTGTCAAATATATGTTCCAACTCTGATGTGTAATGCTGTCTTTTCCAAACAAACTTGCTGTGTAACGCTGTCTGTTCTATGGCAAATGTCCATCAACAAAAAATGTCAACAAACGCTGACCTAGTTACTGTATACCTCGATAGGACAGGTCGCGCTGACATCGACTGCAGAGTTGTACTGCCGGTGTTTACGTGTGTCGTAACAGGCCCCAAGGAATGGTCTGGTCTCAGTAGCTGACTTCTCAAATATGTCCACTGTGCAGGTTGACCCAGGAAGCTGGCCACCACTGTAAAGAATCTGTTTCTTACTACAACCTCTTGTAATGGATATAGTGGCCACCGCTGTAAAGACTCTGTTGTTTGCGATTACAACTGTAGTACACCACTGTAAAATTATGGTGTGGTGGAGTGTAAGTCAATGATGGCTGGTAGTAGCCACTGTAAAGAATGGTGTCAGACTGTTCACAGCTAACTCACTCCAATCACAGGTGGAAGTTAAGGATGTAAGGTAGTACTGTTGTATTCAAAGAGGTGCTGTCACCGTGAAGACAGACACAGGTCAACTCGACCTACACAGGGTAGTGTAAACATGAAGTGAGAGTACATTGTACGCGAATGGTAGAATGGTTCTGAAGAGTTGACAACTTGGTAACAATATATTCATACTCTCACATGTAGCAGTCAAGGATTACTGGGACTACTGTGTTCTTTTTATAATGTTTAATGAGACGCACACTGGAACAGTTCGTGTATAGTTACAGGAACACATGTCGACATAAACAGCATCGTGTTGATCAATGGTGTATCATCTTAAGTTAGCATTCATCTTGATTAACCTCATACTGGAGCATTTGTAGACAAGCATTCAGAGTTTCCATAATTACTACACACATATATATATATATATATATATATATATATATATATATATATATATATATATATATATATAAATATATATATATATATATATATATATATATATATCAGGTTGTACTGACAGATCACGTCATTTTATACATAATGTTCATAGTGACTCCTGTACAGAATCTCTCTTAGCATGAGTGTAGCTTGTACTCTAGCGTAGATTCTTTCAAATACCATTCAGCACATATCTTCGGAGTAAATGCTAAATCTCCCATAATAGATCTTTCTTTCATAACTGTGATCTCTGGATCATTATCGGGTAGTAAGGGACAACCCTGTTCTCTGATGAATGATTGACAATAATACGGATTCCAAGATGGCTTCCTTGGTCCTTAACATCGCTCACACAACGGTGAGATGACAAAACTTCTAGAAAGATTCAATTCATAAGGGTATCAAAGTTTCCACCAATATCAGCATTATCTGTCCTCATAATTGCTGTGTAGAAACATTCTTAGTGCTGCTAAACGATATGTCGTTCTGACATCTGAACATAAGTAGATTCATGTAGGCCTAAACATCACCCATCGTAAGCCTAGGGAACGAAGTCAGTAAAAGTACGTTTACCTTGGCCAAGAATCAATAGCAAGCACAAAAACACTTTTCTGGCGTAATAGAAATAATACTGGGGAACACATAGACTAAAACAGTCCTAGAAGACACAATCTTCTTCCCCATGATAACTTGAGATCACAAAACTTTGGACCGCTCGACATTGGCGTCCCGCCAGACTCCATAACCGAAGAACACACTCCCCTATCTTCATCCGCTCAGAGTGTAAGAAGAAATAATCCAGCCCAGACACACAAAGATAACATGATATAAGACCGAATCGTCTCAAACAGACAAACAGTAAACCTAGATTCGGACTTTCAATATTCCTGCAAAACCTTAAGCGAGAACAATCTGTTTCCAGCTATAATAGACATAAAATGATATAAAATCTAGATTCCTCCGCTTGTTCAATCCACGGAAACAAAACAGGAACCGATCACTCAAAGAATAAAATACACATTTACTATTCTGAGTTATTCCCCTTTCTTAAAAGTTGTAAGTTCATAAATAAATATCCTTTTTATCAAACAGATAGTTTTACATTTTTTTCATTTGTAATCGTATCAACTGTAATCTGTGCGACATATAAAAAATATGTACGCAACAGTGTGCATGCGTTGTTTCGATATTATGGGGGTGTGTGTGTCTGTAGGCATCTAATAAGCTGTGCGTATCCATTATGGTTTGTATTATGTCTAATTGGTGTGCGTCTTCTCTGTTTGCTCTCCGTATCTGTGTTCTAACTACTCCACCAACTACGTCCATATCTATCAAAACGCAGTTAAAGTCGCCCCCTAAAATAATATTACGTCCTCTGTATGACTGAGTAAGTAAGTTGTCTAAGTTTTCGTAAAATTGTGGTTGGTGGTTGTAGTTTGCTGGAGCGTATATATTCACTATCGTGTATGTGGGTGGGTGCGTTGTTTCCTACCTGAGCGATGATTATTTTGCCCTCGCTGTCTCTGTTTGTCCTAAGTATATCCCACCTGTCTGATGTTTGTAGTATTGCTGTTCCCGAACCTGTGTTGTGTATGGCTAAACTAAAACAGGAATGTCGTAGCCAGTGTTGCCACTCAAGTTCTAGAGATAAACCCAGATGCTCTTCTAAAAAAAACCCAGAAATGCCCAGAATATTTTATGCCTCAAATACACGGGATAGACGATGCTTACATAATCTTTTATGTGCATCTTTAGCACAAATAATCTGTGTGCTACCAATTTTTATGTATTTCTTAATTTTTTTTTTTTAATTACCAAAAATTCACAATTAAATAAAAATGATTTTAATAACACCCCAATATATGAACTCTTGAAAATGAGATATTTTAAAAGTAATATACTTACATTAGTTACATTAACAAAATGTTCCTCAAATTAAATATAAAATGTCAGTTGTAACTTGTTACTGTTGAAAAATGGCACTTGTCAGAGACTCGGCATTCATGTCGACAACTTCTCCTTCGTCAAGATCATATGCATGAATTGACAATGTGGAATCTTGATTGTGGAGTTCCAAAATCTTTGCATATTTCTGCCGACAACGTCCTTCACACACATCTTCAATCACGCTTTTACTAGGATTAAACGTATGACAAACTCCATCTTCGGCAACTGCTTGCTTGGCTAGTATTCGATTGGAAACTGTTTCACACAAAAGCTTGTTGGTTTGTTTAGTTTTTAACTAAGTTAACCTTCGAAAACACTCTTTCGACGCATGCTGAGGAGTGAGGTAGTGTCATAAGCGTGCACATGAGGTCAGCCAAAACATCAAATTTCTTCTGATTATTAGCATCTGTTACTTGTTGCAGTCCCAGTCAGATCCTCATCCACTAGATTCCAAGATCTTTTCGGTACGATGCCAGTTCTCGCCATTGATCCGACAGACGATCAAGGCTCTCTTCTGAAACAACTGTTGGGAACTGCGCTGCTAATGGAATGACAGAAGGTTTGTTGATATCGAGAGCTTGCTTTGGATCCAACGGCTGCATTTGCACCAGAACACTGTTTTGTTCAAGTGGGAACCTGCGTCGTATTTGAGTACAAAGTTCAATCAGGTATGCCAATGCATCCTTGCGAAACTGGACTTCTTTATCTCGTAACGGTTGTCGCATTAACTGCGCTTCACATCGTCCACCCAGCTCAATGTAATTCAGTTTCTTGTGCACCTGTATATCCGAAGGATCAATGTCGGCAAGAGTGCGATGCTCATGCTGCAATACTTCCTGCCTAATAAACATACTGAGAAGAAAACGATACTCTCTTGTTACACTCGTGTACACTTTGTGAAGACGGAAGTTCTCGGACTGGAATTCCATGATCACGACGTTAACTTTACCCAGTAAGTAGCCAACAAATAGAAGCATGTGCTTCGTGCCAACAGTGTTCATCGTCTGCAGGATTTGCCCCGCACCGTCGACGTTGTCCACTGAAGCTTCGGATTGGAAATACAAGTGCAGAGCATCCCATTGCTCAAGGATCCTCTCAATGACTGCTTCACGGGACAGCCAGCGTGTTTCACACAGCTTCAACAATTTATGTTTCTGGGCCTGAACTACATCTTGTATTAACTGGAACTGAAGATTTCTTTTACTACTACGCGAAAAATAGAAGCAGACATTCTTTATGAAAATTTCAAGCCAACACGGTAGGTGGTTGCTGGCAGCATTTGCACAAAGTGCAAATGAATGACAAACACAGCCGAGAACAAAGATTTGTGGAATCTCTTTCTTCAGATGTGCCTGTAAACCACTTGCAGTCCCCATCATAGTGGCACAGTTGTCTGCAGCAAAACCAATGACGTTACTAAGCGGGATTTCATGCGTGCTCAACAATTTCTTAACAGCTGTAAACATGCCAAGACCAGTCCCATCCTCCACCTCAATGAGGTCTAACAGTGAATCAACTACTTTTTTTGTTTTTGTGTCACAGAATCGCACAACGACTGCCAACATCTGGTTCGTAGAAATATCAGTACTCTCACCAACGATTATAGAAAATTTCTGATTTCTGCAAATGTTTATAACTTAAGCCGCTCAAAATGAGCAATGCCGTACTGCATCACATAGGCAGCCTTGGTGCGCTTCAGTGACATATTTTGAGCAATTGTGCTGTCTGGAAATATCTGCTTGCAACATTCAATCAAATGATCAGCTTGCGAAAACGGAGTATCATGTTCTGCCATGAAAGCCGACAACACTATCTCCGCTTTAGCAATTTTGTCTTGGAGACAGGGCTCTTTTCTTCTTCTTCATCTTCCGTCCTTAGCCACTGACCGTCAAAGCAGTCAGTGGCCATTACGCCTAGTGGCGTCTTAGGGCAACAGCAGATAGGTTTTCTTTGCCATTGTTTCCCATCACGCCTATTGGCGTCTTTAGGGCAACGGCAAATCAATCCATTTGCTGTTGTTTCCGTAATCGAAGTGACTGGCAAACGGGTGATCAGCCCGTAGGGCTCTTTTGGTTTGATGAAAAACTTGTTAATGTTCAGAGTTTTGCTTTTGGCTTCGAAGTTTTTCATGTGCTTCTGTGTGCTTTTATGTGTCAATAAAGCTGTTTTGTTGGCATTAGTTAATGTACAGGAACAGACCGTACAAATCGCAGCATAGCGGTTACCAGAGTCCGGCTTTATCCAATCCTTCAGTTCGCTGTCTGTTAGCCATTCCGCACAAAAAGCCAACTGATACCATGGCTTCACTTTTTACGCGGTGGCGTGTGTGTCGTCATGCTGCTACAACTACCAAGCGTACCTTCATCATCGCTCATTTTATAATCTTATAATAACAAAAAAAAAAACCAATATGCTGTTTATCTGCCTAAGTCTAATAATGTAAAAAAAAAAAAAAAAAGACTTTATAACACATCGCAAAAATGACTGAGTATTGCAGATGACAGCCATTAACAGAATAACAGGAAATAGATAGCTGATGTAAATGAGTAAAAAAAACAACGTCTTTGATGTGGTTAAAAACAAGAATTAAATTTAAGTGGAATAAAAAATATATAGCACATAATGTTTTACATTTAATTATAATATACATATAATGCTCAGTGCACAGAATATACATACATTGTAAATGCCAATTGTCAAATATACCCAGATTAATGCAGATTTTGAAAAAAAATTACCCAGATACCCAGACGGATGCCCAATAACCCAGATCTAGTAAGAAATACCCAGCTGTGGCATCACTGGTCGTAGCCCTAACTGGGTTGTGATTTGTAATGCATGCACGTCTGTGTGTATGTTTGTTTCCTGCAAAAGTATAACGTCTGGCTTGTGTTAATATATAAGTGTTATGATGCGATGTAGTTTTGAGCGGAGTTCGCTAACATTCACGCTAATTATAAAAAAATAAAGATCGAGATTGTGAGAAAATTATCATTCAAAGAAAAGTGCCAAAACGTCCTACACTGATATAAGATACCAGAATAGCTTTTACATCTTATAATAATTTAATTAATTTAGATAAATATATGAAAACAGACCTAAAAACTAATTTTTTTCCTTAAAATTAACTGAAAATTTTAAATTATACGTTCTTACAATAAGATTTATTGTAGATTTGGTTTATTTTAACAAAATTTAGTACATTTATTTAATTAAACTATTTAGAACAAAGGGGTGTAATCTCATTATACAAAGTGGGATAATCAATTATATTTATGAAAGGGATTTAATTCACATTGTGTTTTCGTTGTAGAAATAAAGCCCTCTATGAGCAAAGGATCTTTAATGCAAAACTTTTTCTATATATACTGAAGCACATTAAAAACGCACCACCTGTATAATCCAGGAACAGAGTGTGAAATGTAAATATAAGTGTTTACAAGTTTACATATTTGGAATCTTTATTCATTTTCCTATGAATCCATGCTGGTCATTAATTTGTACATTTGATTGTTGTGAAATTCATTGCATTCTGTGCAGGCAAGGGAGAAAACCAAAAAATGCAACCAATAAAAAAATTCATTCACACTATCCTCAGTATCTGGTATGTCCACCGTGTGCTTGCAAACAAGCTTGGCAGCGGCTCCGCATGGAACGCACAAGTCTCTGAAGGAAATTCCGGGGAATCAAGTCCCATTCACGTGTAAGAGCAGCTTCGAGCTGTTGCAGATTAGCTGGAGAACCTTGCCTGTAGATTCTGCGTCCAAGCTCGTCCCACAGATGTTCTATAGGGGACATGTCTGGTGATAGGGCAGGCCAATCAATCGTCACAATGTTCTGCTGCTGTAGATATTGCTGCATAATGCATGCGGTGTGCGCACGTGCGTTATCCTGCTGGAGAAGCTGCAAGTCTGGATAATTTGTGAACGCAGGAGCAACCAATGCATTCAGAACCTCATCTCGATATGTCACAGCATTAACATTTCCACGGAAGACGTGAAGAGGCAAGCGATGGTGAAAACTGAATCCTCCCCAAATGTGAATACTGCCACCTCCAAATCGGTTGTGCTGACGAACACAGCAATCTGCAAAGCGCTCTCCACCCCGTCGCAAAATCCGCATACGTCCATCAGCAAAGGATATGTTGAATCTGCTCTCGTCTGTGAATAGGACAGCATTGCACTGCAGTCTAGTCCATCTGACATTTTGCTCTGCCCATTGCAGGCGCTGCTGACGATGTCTGTGAGTCAAGTTTGGCCCAACATAAGGTCGTCTTGCAGTAAGGCCTGTATCTCTGAGTCGTCGTATGACTGTCATTCGAGAGACTTGCCCACGTCTACCCACTATTGCTCTTGCTGTTTGACTTGCTGGGAGAGAACGATTCCTTGGGTGACTCAGCACAATATGACGATCTTGCGCAGGGGTAGTAACTCGTGGTTGGCCACTCCGAAGTCTATCCCGGACTCTGCCAGTGGTTCCGTAACGTTCATTGAGACGTACAATAGTGCTGTGGTGGCAATTCATCCTTCTGGCAATGGCCCGCAAGCTCATTCCGGTATCCAACATACCAATGGCTCGTTGGCGGTCGTTTTCAGATAGTCGTGGCATTTCAAGCACATGTACTGGGTGTTTTGTCTCAACGGCCTTTTTATACCGAGTATACTGCCACAACGCGTACACATTTTCAGGGTCAAAGCTGTTGGGAATCGTGTTGCACGTGTAACTTTCATTGTTTTCATGTAGTCTGTACACAAACCCGTGGGTTGAATCATGCACTTTCTATTCCAGCAGCTATTTGCTCCTACCTCATGACAAACACGGGGAAAATCCATTCCTACACTTTTTTTCCAGCCTTTCGGCATCAGTATATATAATAGTGGTGCGTTTTTAATGTGCTTCAGTATATATTCACACAGAAAACAAAACATTTAACCCAGCTGATATAAAATTCAGAAAAGACAAACACCTATATTATATATATATATTTATTTTATATATATATATATATATATATATATATATATATATATATATATATATATATATATATATATTCAGCTACAACATTGGAAAATGTGAATGCGCAGAAAAGTGCGGAGGCATTGCTTCAAGAAGTGAAAGCCATACAGCACCCAATTTCCCAGGATGTAGCTAAACTGACTGTACTGAAAGAAGAAAATGAAATAATACTAGTCAAAATGTCTGAACTAAAAGAGGAAAATGAAATAATACTAAAAAGAATGGAAAAAGAAATACAGGAGATTAACATAGGGAGTGAAGTGAATGTAGTATTGGATGAAAATAGGAAAGTGGTCAAAAAGAACATAATGCAACAGGAAAACAAAAACAACCTAGAAGAAACTATCAAAGAACAAGTTGAGGTACTTTTACCATACTTAGTGGAAAAAATTAGGTACAAAATGACAAGTCTGAATGAGGAATTTCTTGAAAACATGGTTGATAATGGGCCCACGAGTACAGGAAATACAGAATAAGAGCAAATTTGATAGTTTAACCAAAATAAAAGGGGTACTAGATGATGTTAAAGTTCAACGGATTTAGAATTATACAGTGGAATTTTAGGGGTATCAAAACGAATTTTGCACCCCTACTAGCAGAGACAGGAGGAACTACCGCTATATATGCTCTTCAAGAGACCCATTTAAACCCAAACAGTAGATATAGTTGTAAGGGCTTTAAGATACTTAGGCACGATAGGAAAGAAGGTAGAGGAGGTGGTGTCGCAGTCTTAGTTAGCGAAAAATTTAAAATTATAGACTGGGAAGTATTTAATGCAACCAATATAGAAGGTATCCAGGTTACTATAGCAGCTGAACCAAACAATCTAACAATCCTAAATGTATACGCTAAAGATAGCACAATTAAAGATGAAGAAATACTATCCATAAGCACCAGACTAGGCCCCAAAACAGTCATAGTAGGCGATTTTAATTCCCATCATTATGCTTGGGGTGAACAACATGCAGACAATGCAGGAAAATGCCTACTTGACTTCATAGAAAACAATGAACTACTAATACTAAATGATGGAACTGCAACTAGAATTAATCCACAAGCTAACAGGGCAGACTCAGCAATAAACATAAGTATAGCAACTAACAACCTAGCGAATGTAAATTGGGAAGTGTTGCAAGACACAAACTCAGATCATCTGCCCATTATAATAACCATGCAGTCCGAACCCAGAACCAGAGAAACTGACTTTCAACTATAAAAAAGCAAACTGGGGAGCTTTCCAATCAGAGCTGGAGGGGATGGAATATAAAGACACGGAATCAGATGATACTGACTTGTGGGCAGAAACACTGACCAATAAAATTCTTAAAATAGCAATAAAATACTTGTTAATACCAAATAAAAAAAAGCCACAGCACCTTAAACCAATAAATAACATTAATAAGAAAAGAAAAACTCAGTGGAATAAAGAACCAGTTGCCTGGTGGAATAAAAGTTGTGCAGAAATTCATGAGAGAAGAAAAAGGGCCTTACAAAAAATATAGAAATAACAGAACAGAAGAAAACTATGATGAGTATAAACTGATTAGGAATGAATCTAACAGAATAATATTTAAAGCCAAATAAACTAACTGGAAGGAGTTTTGTCAGTCACTTAAACCTAGCACTCAAATTAAAGGAGTATGGAAAAAGCTTAAGGCAATCAAAGGGAACAATAAGAAAACAGTAATGCCAACAATCAAACTACCAAAGAGAGAAGAAACAGATAAAGAAAAAGCTAATGCCCTTGCCGAGTATTTCTATAAAGTCAGTGCAAAAAGTAGTCTTGGACAGGAAGAAAATGAGAGAAGAGAAAGACTTAGGATACAGTTTTCAAAAGAACTGCCAGACCAGATAGATGAAACAAACTATTTAGATGCTGATATAACAGAGGAAGAAGTAACTAATGCAATAAAAGATAAATCTAATACTGCCTCAGGGCAAGATATACTTAGTTATGAAATCCTTAAGAAAGTACCCAAAAGAACTATAAACATAATAACTTCCCTTTATAACAAAATCTGGAGCTTAGGAAAGATACCAAAAGCATGGAAAGTAGCTATGATAGTACCCATCCTAAAACCCAATAAGGAAGCCCATGATGTAAGTTCATTTAGGCCTATCTCCTTAACATCACAACTAGGTAAAATACTGAAAACTGTTGTTAACAAAAGAGTTAAATTCTACCTGAAAAAAAAACCCAGTTATATAGCCCAAACCAGTCAGGGTTTAGAGCAGACAGAAGTACAGTAGACCAGCTTGTAAGATTAGAACACGATGTAAAGCTAGGGTTCAAGAGAAAAGAGAAAACAGTAGCAGTCTTTCTAGATGTCGCAAGAGCATATGATGAATGCTGGCGAGATGGAGCTCTTTACAAAATGAAAAAGATTGGCATTACTGGTAAAACCTATAGGTATATAGAAAACTTTTTTACAGGACAGGTATTTTTGCTGTACAGGTAAACAATGATAAGTCAGATATATATGAACAACAGAATGGGATTCCTCAGGGATCAGTGATTTCACCTTCAATTTTCACTATAGCTGTAAATGATTTAGCCGATGAATTTAACGACATTAAGAATGCAGTATCGCAATTTGCAGATGACTGTGCCATTTGGCGATCTGGAAAAACCTCGGATCACGATTAAAAAAAACTTCCAAATCCAATAGACACAGCCTCAGAGTGGATGAAAAGATGGGGCTTCCAAAGTAATGCAAACAAAACAGTAGGTATGATTTTTCAACAAAGGAAATTAAAAAAAAATAACAAAATCAATATAACCATTAAAGGACAGAAAATATGTACACTACGCAACAACAAGATTTCTGGGCATAACTTTAGATAAACAACTAAATTATAATAAACATATAGACAATTTAGTAGAAAGCTGGAGGGGACCCCTAAATATACTAAGGATTGTAAAAGGTAATGGATGGGGGGCCAGCAATAAAATAATGCTTATGTTCTACAAGTCTTTCATCAGGAGGAAACTGGATTATGCAGCATAGTCTATGCTCAGCTGCAGCTTCCAACAAAGCAAAACTAGACAAAATTCAAAATGCAGCCATGAGAACCATTACAGGTGCATTTATATCGACACCAGTAGAAGCGCTAGAAGTAGCTCTTGGCATACCTCCCCTTGGTTTAAGACGGAAAGAACTAAGATTAAATTATTGGAGTAAAGTAGCACAAGAAGTGACCGATCCAGCACATAAAGCATTTGTCAAAAACCAACCAAGTGTATGGGACGTCCCCTTAAATAAAGATAGATATCCAACAGGGTGGAGAACTATAGAAGATCTAACGCAGTTCAAAGAACTGTCAAACACAATTGAAAATATAGAAGCAAAATACCACCCTGGGAACTAAAAACACCAATCATAGACTACTCACTTATTGAAAAGATCAAACAAAACATAGAAGATAAGAAAGCCAAAATGATAAGTAGAAAGTTCATAGATCAACTAGCAAAACAAAGTCTGGCTGTCTACACTGATGGATCCAAGGGTGATAGTGGGCAACTAGGTGCAGGAGTTGTAATACCACAGTGGGGAATTAAAAAGAGCTACAGTGTAACTGAGGGGGCTTCGATTTTTACCGCAGAGATGGTAGCAATTCTAAAAAAGCCTAGAAATAATCGAAGATAACCCACCAGAAGCTGTTACGATATTTACAGACTCACTATCATCACTACAAGCACTAGAACACCCAGGTAAATGTAGCCGGCCAGACATAAATGAAGAAATTCTAGCAATTAATACATCACTAGGGAACAGAGGATGTAGTGTGAGGCTAGTGTGGGTTCCAGCACACATAGGTATAGCTGGTAATGAGTTGGCAGACCAGAACGCCAAGAATGGAAGAATAAGTAAAAACAATATAAGAGCAGCACTGGGAAGGTCGGAGACCAAGAGCCAAGTGAAGATAACTATAAACGAGGAATGGAAGAAAAGTAGAAAAGGCAGACACGCGTTCAAACTGCTGAAAGAACCAACGAGGACGTGCCAGGTCAGAGAAGAATTAAAGATACCATCAAACAAAAAACTGTGGCGTCTCCGTCTCGGTGCAGCATACTTTATGATAGAAGAACCACACTGCCTAGAATGTCAGGAAGAGAATGACATAGACCACTACCTGATCCAATGTAAAAAGTATGAACAACAAAGGCTTGAATTAAAAACTTACTATAAAAATCACAATATAGACTTGACAGGTGATAAGGTTTTAAGTATAGATGCCCCAAGAGATGCCCAATCAATACTTAAAAGATATATACATAAAACAAAGGAAAACATATAAGGTTAGTTACAAAAAAAAAACACACACACACACAAAATAAAAAGGAAAAAGGAAAAAAAAACTTACTAACTACTCATAGGACAAGGAAAGACAACAAGGTATTAAATTTAAAAAAAAACAACAACTCAAACAGAACAAATACTAATACAAAGTAAAACCAAGTATAAATGACAATAGTTATCAAGAAACAAGACAAAAGAGAAAATAAAATGGACAAATACTAATATAAATTAAAATGAGCAACTGCTAAAGACAACAGTTATTTAAATTGAATACAAAATTAAAAAACAAAATGACACTAAATACCCCAATTATAAACCAAAGTTTTCAGGTTTTGAACAGGTAGACCAGGAATGGAACGAGAAGAGGCAATAATGGTCAGCTGTTAAGTGCCCGCTCTCCACCCATCACCCCCATCAAAACAACAACAACATTCCAAAACACAAAAGATTCAGTTACATTGCCATTCAAGAGTATTAATATATTTTGAGCGCATTGTTCGCAAATGATGAAATTAATTTAATTTCTTTATTTCATGGTCATATTTTATATTATATAGATACACATTTGACACAATAGTCCACTAAAATACCACAAGATACATATATGTGACATAGTGTAGCATCCAAACACATTGGTAATGTGTTTATTTGATCCTGTCTCTTATACTCGTTCCCTGCTGTTTATAATTGATTTATTTCAATGTCACTTAGCAATGTATTGTTTTATTAGATCAACATTCTTTTGACTAAAGGTGACATGACCTGTTGAACAGTAGGGTGTTCATTTGACTAACTAGACGGTGAGAGAGCATGGTATATGTGCCATTAATCCTGTTGAGAGGGTTGACTGACTGTTGCTATAGGACCTCTAAATTATGTTAAATTTTTGGGGCTGTTTGAAATACATTGTTTGCAGTTTTATGCTGCTATCTTCTCCTCCACCTTGTGAGTTAAAATGCCTCCATTTCGTCACAAACATAGGTCTATGCATGTCATAGCAACAGTGACATGATGTTACATTTTGCTCACCATAGTTGTATTTTGTCTCATACCGATAATGCAACTTCGATGCCATTATTGAACTGGGGGGGGGGGGGGGGAAAGAGGGAAGAGTAGTATTGGTTATAGAGTAAATTCAATATTCATAAACAGTTTCGGTCCCGATCCACCCTCTCAAACATTGGGTTTTTGTGGGCTGACTTCTCCTTGTTTTACAAAGCGTTTACTACAACGAGACGGACCCCCGTAGTACGCGTCCCTCATAGCCTGTGCTGTTTTTCTGAGCAGGGACTTTCGTTTGCCGGGCTAACATCGAAGATACGGTCCACTAGTTTCTTTATCGTCTCTTCTTTTGGCATTGTGTCTATCCGAGGAGAAGGTTAGTGATCTTATGTTACTTTGAGTACCGATAATTCATATATTTTAATTG
>JAMPIV010006360.1:0-278433 GCA_024509875.1 Oreohelix idahoensis
CAACAAAATGATCTAAATGAAAATTCATAGCTGAGGTTGAGGCTCCTTGAGTAACCGTAGCATCAGAGGCAAAGGGACTGGCACCATTTTCAGGAGCATGGCCTTGAAACTCAAACTCCCTTAGTCGTAACTCATGTTCCCTTTGTAATCTTTTATCTTCTCCTCCTTTTCTTCCTCCAATTTCTTAGCCTCAGCCTCAATCTGCAACCTCTTAGTCTCAGCCTCAGCTTCAAACTGTAACTTCTTAATTTCCTTGTCAGCCTCTAACTTTCTTTCGGCTTCAAACCTTCTTTCTTCACGTTCAATAAATTTGTCACATTCCGTCGTGACATAGGCAACCATAACTTGCCCATCTAATCCTAACTCTTTTGCAGTCTGAACCGCAGCAGATCGAAATTTGGCCAGGTCCGCCATTGTCTATTATGTAAATTTATACAATGTCTAACCAACAATTCAATCTCTAATGGACAACACAGGCACCGTGAGCTCAACCTTATTTAATTCCACCCAAGGATACCTTTTAATTCTTATATTCCCTGAAGTGAATTACCCCCAATATTTTTAATAGGGAAAGATTCAAAATCCCAAGAGCGAGACCCAAATATATGTGGTGAAGTGGGATGTTATAAATATTTATAGGGGACTTAGTGTACTGACTGAGATCAGCTGTGAAGGTATATATATCTAATAAGAGTAGTGTATTATATATAACCTTACTTGCTACCACATATCTATATATCTCAGTCAGAATTATTCTGGAATAGTGTGATGACTACGTTATGTGTCTAGGGTATGTGTATGATGAAGTGTAAGTCACAACAACAGACAGATAAACAATTTAATTTAATCCACTACTCTTAACAACACTGTGACACTCACATACATATAACACTCTATGAGAATATCTTAAAGAAGTCACTCGTAACTTTTCAAATAACAATATGTATTCATTACTGGCATGAATGAATATGTGTCCTGATTCAACTACAAGGGAACCAGGAATCACAATCAATTTAAATTACAAGTTATGTACAGAATGTATTTAATATGAATATTGTAGTGACATATATTATTACAAATATTCTATGTGTGTCAGTTGTGTAGTATAAAATGAGGTAATACTGGTTTTGTTTTGTTCAAGCTCTGTTGGTATTTGTCATCATGACTTCAATAGTTTGTCTTTTGGGACTAGTATTGGAGATGTTCTCAGTTCCTGATATTAAGACAATTAAATTCCCCTCTGAATGTTATTTTTATAAAGTCATTTCAAGATGAGGGGACATAATGTTGAGCTCAGCTGGCCAAGTTAGCTTATCTGGCGTGATGGCGGCAGGAAAGGACTCCTCTGCTCGAATTCTCCTCTGGGCTCTGGAGACACCTCACTGATAGCTAAAAGGACCAAGGAGTATGCTGTCCGACACTGGATTCAGCAAAGCTCTGACCAGGTGCTGCTCAGTACCATCAAGACCACTGTCCCTGAAATCAAGAAGGATGTACCTTCTACTTCATAACTAACTTATACTCTCTTTTACACTGATCACAATACAGCACAAACATTGAGTTCAGAGCGTTAGGCCAACTATCAGCTTCATTCTGAAGTACTTTATACCAGCATTAACCTCCTTAATGGTTACTACGCCTCTGCAATTCCAGCATTATTTCTTTCTAGTCAATCATCTAGGTGTCAGTGTACTATTTGGCCATTCCATGCCGTTTACTTTCCTCCGACACCCTCTGTTCAGGCTGGAGCATTATAGGCTTTATCTCTTGTTTGCCACTGAACTACACATATATATACAGGCATAAATTAACAATTTACATTCAATTTTCATTAAAAGATACTGAATGGTTCAAGCTTACCACAATTTCATGGAAATAAACACAGATACGTTGATTAGCAATGAATTCTGGCACAATTACTGGCACAAATTTCCATCTGCTTATGTTCCAGGCTTTTATTTTAGCAAAATTGTGAGCTGGCTTCAACGCACTGATGCTTTATCAAGCTTATTTAAACAAGTGGTTTCGAACTAACGCTCCCAAGTGATTATATCCAGCGAGTCTAGCCAATGAGGCCCCGTTTCGACAAGTGTTTGAAAAAATGTTACCTTTCCCCGTTTCCCCTAACAACGAAAGATAGTATTTATAGTCCGACCAATCGTGGTTAGGCTTTCATTTGTTGCGCTCCAATCAATTGGGAGTTTACATGGTAGGCTATTTATGTAACGTAAGGTTTTTTCAAACACGTTATATAAAAAAAATTTTATGAGCAGAAATGATTCCATGCTGTCAGGCATCCTCACTATTTTATTTTGGGTATAATTTATTAATTCCTGGACTATTTGCGTAACGTTTTACATATTATTTGTCAGCAAGCCCTAAGGAACCCAAATATACCAATTTGAAAGAGCTACGTGGCTGCGTTCAAAATATGTATTTTCTACCTCCTGTTTCGAAGATGTGCTGTCTGGGTACTGTTATGTTTTCAACCGTAAACCCATCTAATGTTGTCTTTCCTAATAAGAGTTTTTTTATGATTTATAAACCTAACTCTGGGAAAGGGTAGTGTATTTTATCACTGTCCGTCTGAAAAACAATTAGTGCATGTAGACTTACACGCGTGATGGCAGCATTTGTGTATCGCGCGACGCGTGTTGCATGCGTTCCCGATTTTATTCGCCCCTCTCTCTCTATATATATTTGAGTCCATCTGTTCGTTCGTTTTGGTAACGTAATATAATTAATGTTAGGATTAATTTAGGTCATTACGCAGGGCCTCTCAATGTTTTTCTTAGAAATGCAGCACACGTTTCATTGAAGAAAGCGGGTAATAATACAGTAAGCTTTTACTATCAACGTGAAAGCGTTACAATTTGCAGACGAAGCATAAAACAAGGGGGATTTCGAGTACAGTCATTGTGACAGCACTGTTCTTTACCATTCTTCTTCCTTTATTTATTATATGTATTTATTAGGCTTTATATTTACTTGATAATTTATATATGTGGATTAGAATATTCCACGACAGTTTTCTTCATTGACAGTTCTATGCTCACAATGCCGACAGAAATGGTACTAATGTGTACTCATCTCTCTTAAGTCTGTTCTTCTTTGTTTGGTTCACACCACCGGCAGAGTATCGTTCCTTTAGCCCACCCAAGACTGAGGGGGACCAAAGATGTAGAGTCTGGTCAACCTCTATGCTCCTGCGGAGTTCCAGGCAGCGGGATTGACTCGAACATACGACCTCAGGTTTTAGGACACAATTAAACCTGTAACAAAGCAAAAATAGGGGCTAATTTCTGTCCTCAAGCCCACCTATTTCTAGTGTGAGTGAAATGAGCGTGTCTCCGATGTATGCATGTGGGATGAATGACAACATGGCTCAGTATGATTTAGCAATAGCGAGACAAGACAGGTGTCTACTTGCAAAACATTCTTTCTGATAAACTAATACATGGATACATTCAATAATATAGATTCAATACATGAATACATTTTATACATGAATACATCCCATAATATAAATCAATACATGAATAAATCCAATAATATGTACACCTAGGTGTGATACAACAATGTCCTTCCCCCTATACTATATCACGCCCTCTCTGACAATAGCTGGTAACATATATCCTAACAATATTGTTATGTTCTTATGATAGGAGTATATGAGACGAGGACTGGTTGGTGATATATCAGGTTGGAGTTATAGGAGACAATAGATTGGAGTTAGATGCGACAATAGAATGAGTCCTGACAAGGACTGTTTTGGTTATATTGCAGTTTGGAATTATCAGAGACAATAGACTGAAGTTATAGACTGACAATAGATTGAAGTATAGGAGACAATAGGTTGAAGTATGAGTTCTATTAGTCTTCGTCTATTCAATCCTAATAGGAAATACAATCATTATACTTAATTCCCCCCAAGATACAATCAGTAACCTGATAGGTAGTATAAATGACACACAACAAATACCAACGGTTATCGTAAAAATATTTACCCTCCTAAGATTTTAAACTGGCCAGGTTTTGACGCGACTTAGTGAAGTAGGTTGCAGGTCGATGCCCTCAGATAAGTTACCATAAATCAAGGTGACAGCTTCTCCCTCTTCAGTCTGTATCTCTGGCGTCAAGTTCGGGGTTGCGTGGTTAGCATAAAATCCGCCCGATTATATAGTCAAGTAACTACTTGAGGAAAGCTTTCGGTTGGTTCCTGGCGGAGCAAGTTGATTGGTTTCCTCCGGTTTTGTACCTGGTCTCATACAGCCTAATTTTATTCAGTTTTCATCGGCCATCTTGCGTGAACAAGATGGCCGTTAATTTATTCTGTCTCAGAGACTGGTGAACGTTGATCGTTGATTGGTTGAAGCAAATCTGTATCTCGACATAGTGATTAACAAAGTAGTGGGTTACACTTCGTTTCACGACAACTTCCAAAGCTAAGAGTTTTTCTTCATGCTCCATTTTTGCTTTTCTCTCTTCAGACTCTATTTCAAGTCTTTTATTTTCAGCCTCAAGTCTTTTATTTTCAGCCTCTTTTTCAAGTCTTTTATTTTCAGCCTCTTTTTCAAGTCTTTTATTTTCAGCCTCTATTTCAAGTCTTTTATTTTCAGCCTCTTTTTCAAGTCTTTTATTTTCAGCCTCTATTTCAAGTCTTTTATTTTCAGCATCAAGTCTTTTTTCTTCAGCTTTTGCTTCTGCTTCTCTTTTTTGTTTTTCCATTTCCATTTGGAATCTTTTTTCATCCACCTGCATCTGCAGTTTCTTTTGTTCAGCTTCCATTGCTTTATCATATTGAGCAGTTGCAAATTCTTCTAACTTATCACCAGTCTTCCCAAGCAATTTACCCTGCTCAATTAAGTGCTCAAATGTAGCCATGATGAGTAATAATATGAGTCCACAACCTGAAATAATTAATTATCTTATTTCAAATTTAATTATAACAAGTCTTAAATGAAGCACTTGTTTACTCACAACCTATATTATCATCCCAATCTCTGTGGGAAACAAGTCTTATATCCAAGAACTTGTGTATCGACCTTTTTGAAATATCATCAATCAACTCTTGATCATAGGTGCACTTCCCATTCAATAGTGCACAATACTATTCATCATTTACTAATCATCAGTGTAGTAGTAATGCATAAGCATAACCCACTATTAAATGTGAATTAACTACTATAAGTGTAACCAATGACTATGTAAACACAATCACAATGTAAACAATAACAATGTAAACATTACACTGTAAACAATACAATGTAAACAATACAATGTAAACAATAACAAAGATTTAGCAACAATACGAAAACATTCGTAGAAATCAACAAAAAATAAAGCGAAAATTAAAGAAATATCACAAAAAATGTGATGATATCTACGAAAAGATAACACAAATACAAGACACCACAGTGTATAAACAAAAATGGTATATGAAACTAAACTATAGAAAAGAGTAGACTAGCAAATACAAACAAATCAAAACAGAACTAAAGAATGCAGAAAAATAACGAAAACAATACTAACACATGTCATCACAACTAACAAAAAATAGCAACAGAAGTCGCTTTGCAAATTCCAGTATCGGAAATTTGCACACCCTACAGAAAACGCTCACGATAGACGACCTCTATGACGTGGTATGATCTAAGGGAGACACCGCCCAACCGAAAAACCCGCAGAAACATAAACATATAAATATAAATATACAAATAACATATAAATATATAACATGTAAACAAAAGAATGAGATGAAACACAGAAGACTCAGTAGAAGTATAATGGCACAGTTCACAATCAAACAGGCCACTTAACTTATGGAACTCCAATCGTCAGTACAGCAAACAGGATGTAATCAGCATTCTGAGATCAAAGATCCAACGTTGATTGCCATCTGTACTTGCATCAAAACAGTTACGACGATGGTTGACTTGAGCTTCCAAAACAGTACAGGCAGTGTAAAACTCGTCAGCGATGGAACTTGGCCTTCACCAAAGGAAGAACAGCAACAAATGGATTCTCCCGTTGTAAGAAAACTGGGAAATGTCACTTTCTTGACTTGGAACAGCAATTGTTGAAAATTCCAAAAAAAAGTTCCTGGGCAACGCCGAGTAATTTCGAAATTCTGCACTTCTGTTGTTGTCTTGTAGATGTTGTCTTGTAGTGTTGATATCATGTAGAATGAAGTGGGTAAGGGACCCCGTGTATGCTGGTACCAGACCAAACCAGCTTATGGCCACCAAATGTTGCGTAGCATAATGTGTGTTGCGTATAAATGTTCCGTGGATGATGTCACATTTGCCACACAATGTTGAGGGTGCTATATTTCATCTGCTTTCCAAAGGTATGATAGTGCTGGCACTTGCAGAGTAGTGTACCACCCTCAGACACCAGGGATGATGAGGCATAGTAACATGGTGTCTTTAGTCTGGTTCAAGTGTGTGACGTAAGGGTAGAGTCAGATAGCTACAGTATCATACATGGACGTCACATCAGATCATACAACGTAGAAAGTCAATAAAGCTTTTAACAGCAGTGATGTTTTATAGTAATATATATATTGTGTACGCCACAATGACAAGATGCATGGACATCGTTATGCAGAAAACATCACAGGTATAGTACAACAGTCATTGTATCATCGACGTAGTCAATTCAACAGGCACAGCATACAGCATCAAATAATGTAAATCATATGCCTTTTAGGATATTGTAGTCAACTGTATATGTAGTCAGGTAGTAAACTTCCCCTTTCCATAAGAGTTAGTAGATATCAACTAGGAGATTAAATCTAGTCTCCTATTTTTGACCTCAACAAGACAGGCATGTCTTTTGAGCGTCACATTATCGTCCTCTATGTTCCTTATACAGCAAAGGTATCAAACCTAGATCCATCAATAAAGGTCAGGAAGCAAATAGTCCGTAGGACAGGCATCAATCGATGCGTGACAATATAAGTGGATCGTGAGCTGAGCAAACTTGTCATATCACAGACTTTATAATAAGGCAGGCTAAGCAAAAGTCAACATCACAAGATGGCGATAAAGTTACTCAGCGAAAAAGGATTCAGTTACCTGTCATCAGGAATTAAATCACATAAATCACATATGCCTCCAGGCATTTGAAATAACATAGAGATAGATCATCTCAAAAAAAGGAACAACAATGATGAGGACTCCTTCCTGAATAAACTAAGCGAAGACTAGCACATCGCTATGTCTCGCCTTACCAGCATCTCTGCTCAGACTGACCTGGGCGGAAATCATTTTAAACAATGCCACAAACAGAGACATGCGCAGAAAACGCGAATCGAATACAACTCAGCTAAACTTACGAAACGAAGAATGTTCTACGATGTTCGACTGAAGACTCAAACCTTAAAAGGAAATGAATCTTGAAACATTGCGATTGCCAACTGTTTTCAAAGAACTGGCGATCTGAGCGCTCCATATATGGACATGACTCAAAATCGTTCACACAACTATCGGCAACTATACTATCAAGATAAGACAACTTCTTGACGACAGCTATCAAGATTAGACGACTGTAGAAATAGAAGTGACTACAATTCCATGAGTTACTTCCCATGCATTAAAAATTAACTATAGTCAAAATGCATGGTCAGAATAAGTTGCGACAAGTTTAGCGCAACATTACCGCCACCTCCCGATTAAAAAAAAAATGTGCAACTTTTTTTTTTTTTAAATATCCAAGAGTAAAACCAAAAGCGGTTTAACAACGCACGAATTATGCGGGGATAACTAATTGCACTGCCTAATATGAGGCTACATTGACACATAAAGTGTCTGGTGAGAATATTTCTCAACAGATAAAAAATCTTATTCAAAAAATATATATATCTGGGAGGTGCCATCAACACACATTACGCTTGCATGAAAATACAATATAAATATGCAAGTTCATATCATTATAATCAAATAGCAGTGTCATACTCTAATACCGCTTAGAATGGATGTACACATCTGATATAAAATGTTAAATAGTACATTATCTAAATGTTTAATTAATACCGTTACATAATGAAATTAAACATAAATGACGATCCAGGACACATCTCCTGTCGTTCCAAGGAAAGTGTACAATGTGGAACTCTCCATGTTTGACAACAGAAAGGTAGCTTCTCCGATCAACAATAACATGCTGAGAAAAAACAACCAATATAATTCTATTTAATAGCCATTAAGTTTCATACTATACAATACATTATTATTAACAATTGTGACCGAGTGAACTTTCGGCCCTTATATTAACTACTCAGTCTTCTTCTTATATTAAAGATGGGAACAGAAGAAGATGATAACAAAGCACAATAGTATGTGTTCACATAAAGTGAGGACAGATGTGCTAATGTATTGTAGTAATATAGGTGTGTTATGGCTCTGTCGTATATCTAGAAATATAACAGAAGTATTAGTTGGAATCATGTGGGCATCTAGACAGAATGTCAGCCATCACATTATCCGACCCACGGATAGCTCGTACCGTGAAGTGAAAAGGTTGAAGAGCAATAGCATATCGAGTGGATCTCGAACTCTTCAAGTTCTTAGTCTGAATAGCTGTAAGAGCTTTCTGATCAGTTTCTAGAATGAAATGTGCGCCCAGGAGGAATCTTTGTAGTTTGAGAATAGACCAAACCATAGCCAACAATTCACGGTCTAAAACCGAGTAGTTCCTCTCTGCCGCATTTCGTTTTCTAGAAATGTACATGACAGGATGCAGAGTTTCAGCATATTCCTGCATAAGTGCTGCTCCGATCCCAGTGGATGAAGCATCACTTCGAAGAACAAAAGTTCTATCAAGAGTGGGTAATCTTAGGATGGGAGGAGAAGAAAATATACTTTTAATCTGGTCTAAGGAAGATTGACATTCCTGAGACCAACGAATCAGATTAGGCGACCCTTTCTTCAACAACGTTGACAGAGGTGCCATTATCGAAGATAGATTCGGAATAAATCTCCCATAGAATTGAATTAACCCCAAGAGACTCCGGACTTGTTTCTTCGTCTTAGGTACAGAGATGTTCAATATTTTTGAAGTATTGTGGTCTTCTGTCTTCAAGAGACCATGACCAACACGATGACCCAAGAAAGAAATTTCACCAAAACCAATATAAGCTTTAGAAGGTTTTGCTGTCAGATTATACTCACGTAGAGTAGACAGTAGGTCATATAAACCCAGATAGTGATCTTCCCAAGAATCACTGAAGAGACAGATATCATCTAAGTATGCGATGACATCTGAACGATGAGAAAGAATTCGACGCATCATGCGTACGAAAGTAGCAGGGGCGTTCATAAGACCAAAGGGCATTACATTCCATTGAAATAAACCCCTAGGTGTAGAGAAAGCAGTCAGAGGTTTGGCATGATCTGCTAAAGGCACTTGCCAATAACCTTTTGACAAGTCAAGTTTAGTGAAGAATCTAGAATTAGAAAGTCTAATAAGTAGATCTTCTAGTAAAGGCATAGGTTCAGCATCGAACTTTGTGACTTGATTTAATTTGCGATAATCAACGCAAATTCGTATGTTCTTATCTTTCTTCCGAACAATAACCATGGAAGAAAAATATGGAGAAGTCGATGGTTCAATTATGTTTAATTGGATCATTTCATCCAATTCCTTTTCCACTTGTGACTGAAAGTGTATAGGGATAGGATACGGCCTAACCCTAATAGGATTATTGTCGGTAAGAATTATGTCATGTTCTATGACCTGCGTGTGACCAGGGATGTCGGTTAGAACATCCTTAAATGTCTGTAACATCGACAAGACTTGACGATGTTCATCAACAGAAAGATTAGGAGAAATGGAGACATCTTTCCAAGATTCCATAGAATGTAGTGGAACCACTGGAAGAGGAAGATCGACATCAGAAAAAACAGATTCCTCATCCTGTATGACAGACAGGGATGAGTAATGACCATGAGGTACAGAAGATTCGTCCGTTGCCTGAAAAATAGGCAGCAAATAGTCTGGACGCTCATGAAATTCCGTCAGCATGTTGATATGGAAAGTTTTATGCTTTCCATCTATATCGACCACATAGTCAACATCGGAAATTCGTGAGACTATTGCATATGGACCTTTCCATACAATCAGAAGTCTATTTTCCCTACTGGGGAGTAGGACGAATGCTTTGTCACCTGGACAAAGTTGTCGTAGACATCTGTTCTTGTTAGCAAACTGCCTTGCTTTTTCTTTAGCAATTTCTGACGAAGCAGTCGCTAGTTTGCATGCCTCAATGATCTTTTGCCTAAGAGCAATGACATACTCATATGAAGATTGAGTGTCATCACTAATATCATCGGCAGTGATGAGATCGTGTAATAAAGACATAGGGCCGCGCGGACGCGCGCCGAAGACAAGTTCAAAGGGAGAAAATCCTGTGTGCTCATTTGGGACCTCTCTATAGGCAAAGAGAGCCGCGGGTAAAACCCTGTCCCAATCTTGAGGATGATCTTCAGTTATCTTACCAAGCAAAGTCTTGAGCGTTCTATTCAGACGCTCAACTAACCCATTAGACATAGGATGATAGATGCTACTGAGAGATCTTTTAATGTGTAAGGTAGACATTACTTGAGACATAGTATCAGATATGAGTTGAGTGCCATGGTCTGACAGTATTTCTCTGGGGAACCCCAAGCGAGAAAATATCAGCCAAAGAGCATCTGCGATATCTGTAGTAGATATGCTCTTTAGAGGGATAGCCTCTGGCCAACGTGTGCACATATCGACACATGTAAGGATAAACTGATGTCCTCTGGCCGACTTTATCTTAAAAGGGCCAATAATATCTATGGCCATTTTCTGAAATGGCCGAATAGGGATGTCAGCAGCCTGGATAGGCGCAGCATGTCGTGGTTCTCTAGATTTGACCTCCTGACATACCTGACATGATCGGCAGTATATACGAATGTCCTTGTTAACAAAGGGCCAAAAGAAAGCCGCAAGGACTCTCGACTTTGTACGGGAAAATCCCATGTGTCCAGCACATTGCGAGTCATGAGCATGTTGCAATATTTGCACTCTCATACTCTTGGGAACAAGAATTTGCGAATGTGCTGACGTAGCCGAGTCTTGTACCATACGTACAAGTACGCCGTTTTTCATTTCTATCCAAGTTTTTCTTTGTGTATCCTTATTTGGATCACCTTTCTTCGCAAGAATGAAGAATTTTTTTAGCGTAGGATCTTCTTCTTGTAATTTTATGAACGAGTCACGAGAAATAACCAAGGTACTATCTTGGCTATGAACTTCATTATTATTATCCAACGAAGTTTGTGGTGTTTGTAGAGCTTGTGCTCTTGTAACCACTGCATTGGTAGCTTGCATATTATCATCTTCCCAAGCAGCAATCTGCTGTGGGGTACATTCCCTAACTCCGTGTATACGACCAATAATAAGGTCTGCAATAGGATTAGGTAAGAGACAGGCATGCACATCTCCCGTAAAGAAAGGAGTGGCAATGTGAATTACAGCAGTAGGATATTTCTCTAGAGTGCCGCCAAATGTGACACATTTGATAACCCTTCCTGTCGCACAGGATGGATCTACAAGCGATTGTCTAACACCAATAGTGGTGCATCCGGAATCGAAAAGTAGTGAGACCGGAGTATTATTAACAAGACCCTTATGTAGGATTAGAGAACCTCTCCCGTCATGTGCAACCGAAGCAGGAAGAGCGGGGAGAGGGTGACCACAACTCAAAGTCGATATTGTAGTTGGTTCGAACAAAGTACTGCATTGGGGGCACTTGTTTGCTCTCCCAAAGTCAAAAGAAGAACAAGTGACAGCGTCAGAGTTTTTATTATCAGAAACCTGATTACAGGCTCCCTGAGATTCTTGTTGAACCGAGTTAGCCTGCTGATATCTCTTTTTTTTTTGTATTGAGATCTACCGCGACTACCATTACCTCTGAAGTTATCACTGTTGTTATTATCTCTGTAGTTATTATTGTCTCTATTATAACTGTTATCCTGTTTCGAATTACAGTTTCCATGATTATTATCATGTCCACATTGATGTGAACATCTATTTGTTTGGTTTTGGGGTCTACGCGAGGAAAAGCCTCTGTTACCATATCCTCTTCTGAAATGCCTAAAATTATTAGGTTGGAAGTATAACGAGGACTGTCAGCTCGTCTCCAATTCTTCGAAGAAGAATCACCCTGAAATTGATTTCCATAATTTTGACCGTAACTACGGTTACTTTTCCTATCAAAATTTTGTTGGAATCTATGACTAGAGTTTTGACCATAAGGTGCTGCCGAAGCAACTGGCAGACCTTCTTTTACTTTAGAGTTACCAATGGTTACGTGAGGATGCGCAGTTATATACTGGCTACAGAAATCTTCCATTTCTTTTATTGTTTTAGGTTTACGTTCATGAAGGAAAGCAAGGAAAGACTCATTGACAGAAGACATGACTTTGTCTCTAAGTATTAAGTCCATAAGTCCTTCATAAGTTTTTTCTCTCTTAGACAGCTCCACCCAACGTAAAAAAGTAAGACGTGTCTTTGAAATGAATTCAGAGAATTGCACACCAGTTTCTGGCAACATATTTTTAAATTGAAGACGATAGCCGTCTTCGTCAAGTTGGTATTTTTTTAACAATATAGCCCTGACAACCTCATAGTTGTTCTTGTCAGGCTCATCTACCATGCTTAACATACTCAAAGCATCACCTCTAAGTATTTTGGACAAATGATAAACCTGCAGTGATTTATCTATGTTATGTACTTTACATGAAGTTTCAAATCTGTCCAGATAGAATGTTATGTCGTCGATGGAAGCATTGAATGGTGGTAGATTAAGCTTGAAAGTGCTTGCATTAGTCTTATTTGAGACCTTATTTGCATCATTAGCATTACCCATGTTCATCACCCTTAATTTCTCAACTTCCAAAGCTAAGAGTTTTTCTTCATGCTCCATTTTTGCTTTTCTCTCTTCAGACTCTATTTCAAGTCTTTTATTTTCAGCCTCAAGTCTTTTATTTTCAGCCTCTTTTTCAAGTCTTTTATTTTCAGCCTCTTTTTCAAGTCTTTTATTTTCAGCCTCTATTTCAAGTCTTTTATTTTCAGCCTCTTTTTCAAGTCTTTTATTTTCAGCCTCTATTTCAAGTCTTTTATTTTCAGCATCAAGTCTTTTTTCTTCAGCTTTTGCTTCTGCTTCTCTTTTTTGTTTTTCCATTTCCATTTGGAATCTTTTTTCATCCACCTGCATCTGCAGTTTCTTTTGTTCAGCTTCCATTGCTTTATCATATTGAGCAGTTGCAAATTCTTCTAACTTATCACCAGTCTTCCCAAGCAATTTACCCTGCTCAATTAAGTGCTCAAATGTAGCCATGATGAGTAATAATATGAGTCCACAACCTGAAATAATTAATTATCTTATTTCAAATTTAATTATAACAAGTCTTAAATGAAGCACTTGTTTACTCACAACCTATATTATCATCCCAATCTCTGTGGGAAACAAGTCTTATATCCAAGAACTTGTGTATCGACCTTTTTGAAATATCATCAATCAACTCTTGATCATAGGTGCACTTCCCATTCAATAGTGCACAATACTATTCATCATTTACTAATCATCAGTGTAGTAGTAATGCATAAGCATAACCCACTATTAAATGTGAATTAACTACTATAAGTGTAACCAATGACTATGTAAACACAATCACAATGTAAACAATAACAATGTAAACATTACACTGTAAACAATACAATGTAAACAATACAATGTAAACAATAACAAAGATTTAGCAACAATACGAAAACATTCGTAGAAATCAACAAAAAATAAAGCGAAAATTAAAGAAATATCACAAAAAATGTGATGATATCTACGAAAAGATAACACAAATACAAGACACCACAGTGTATAAAACAAAAATGGTATATGAAACTAAACTATAGAAAAGAGTAGACTAGCAAATACAAACAAATCAAAACAGAACTAAAGAATGCAGAAAAATAACGAAAACAATACTAACACATGTCATCACAACTAACAAAAAATAGCAACAGAAGTCGCTTTGCAAATTCCAGTATCGGAAATTGCACACCCTACAGAAAACGCTCACGATAGACGACCTCTATGACGTGGTATGATCTAAGGGAGACACCGCCCAACCGAAAACCCGCAGAAACATAAACATATAAATATAAATATACAAATAACATATAAATATATAACATGTAAACAAAAGAATGAGATGAAACACAGAAGACTCAGTAGAAGTATAAGGGCACAGTTCACAATCAAACAGGCCACTTAACTTATGGAACTCCAATCGTCAGTACAGCAAACAGGATGTAATCAGCATTCTGAGATCAAAGATCCAACGTTGATTGCCATCTGTACTTGCATCAAAACAGTTACGACGATGGTTGACTTGAGCTTCCAAAACAGTACAGGCAGTGTAAAACTCGTCAGCGATGGAACTTGGCCTTCACCAAAGGAAGAACAGCAACAAATGGATTCTCCCGTTGTAAGAAAACTGGGAAATGTCACTTTCTTGACTTGGAACAGCAATTGTTGAAAATTCCAAAAAAAAGTTCCTGGGCAACGCCGAGTAATTTCGAAATTCTGCACTTCTGTTGTTGTCTTGTAGATGTTGTCTTGTAGTGTTGATATCATGTAGAATGAAGTGGGTAAGGGACCCCGTGTATGCTGGTACCAGACCAAACCAGCTTATGGCCACCAAATGTTGCGTAGCATAATGTGTGTTGCGTATAAATGTTCCGTGGATGATGTCACATTTGCCACACAATGTTGAGGGTGCTATATTTCATCTGCTTTCCAAAGGTATGATAGTGCTGGCACTTGCAGAGTAGTGTACCACCCTCAGACACCAGGGATGATGAGGCATAGTAACATGGTGTCTTTAGTCTGGTTCAAGTGTGTGACGTAAGGGTAGAGTCAGATAGCTACAGTATCATACATGGACGTCACATCAGATCATACAACGTAGAAAGTCAATAAAGCTTTTAACAGCAGTGATGTTTTATAGTAATATATATATTGTGTACGCCACAATGACAAGATGCATGGACATCGTTATGCAGAAAACATCACAGGTATAGTACAACAGTCATTGTATCATCGACGTAGTCAATTCAACAGGCACAGCATACAGCATCAAATAATGTAAATCATATGCCTTTTAGGATATCGTAGTCAACTATATATGTAGTCAGGTAGTAAACTTCCCCTTTCCATAAGAGTTAGTAGATATCAACTAGGAGATTAAATCTAGTCTCCTATTTTTGACCTCAACAAGACAGGCATGTCTTTTGAGCGTCACATTATCGTCCTCTATGTTCCTTATACAGCAAAGGTATCAAACCTAGATCCATCAATAAAGGTCAGGAAGCAAATAGTCCGTAGGACAGGCATCAATCGATGCGTGACAATATAAGTGGATCGTGAGCTGAGCAAACTTGTCATATCACAGACTTTATAATAAGGCAGGCTAAGCAAAAGTCAACATCACAAGATGGCGATAAAGTTACTCAGCGAAAAAGGATTCAGTTACCTGTCATCAGGAATTAAATCACATAAATCACATATGCCTCCAGGCATTTGAAATAACGTAGAGATAGATCATCTCAAAAAAAGGAACAACAATGATGAGGACTCCTTCCTGAATAAACTAAGCGAAGACTAGCACATCGCTATGTCTCGCCTTACCAGCATCTCTGCTCAGACTGACCTGGGCGGAAATCATTTTAAACAATGCCACAAACAGAGACATGCGCAGAAAACGCGAATCGAATACAACTCAGCTAAACTTACGAAACGAAGAATGTTCTACGATGTTCGACTGAAGACTCAAACCTTAAAAGGAAATGAATCTTGAAACATTGCGATTGCCAACTGTTTTCAAAGAACTGGCGATCTGAGCGCTCCATATATGGACATGACTCAAAATCGTTCACACAACTATCGGCAACTATACTATCAAGATAAGACAACTTCTTGACGACAGCTATCAAGATTAGACGACTGTAGAAATAGAAGTGACTACAATTCCATGAGTTACTTCCCATGCATTAAAAATTAACTATAGTCAAAATGCATGGTCAGAATAAGTTGCGACAAGTTTAGCGCAACAGGGAGATAACTCCTCCTTGTGGCACACCCTGTTGTAGAGTGACGCGATGGCTCAGTTTCCCGTCAAGTTTTACTCTTGCTGTGCGGTATCGAAGAAAGTCCCGTATCCAGTTGAACATTCTCCCTTCAATTTTGCTGTTGAGCATCTTAAGGAGGAGTCCTTCTTTCCATACCTTATCAAAGGCTTTTGTCAAGTCTACAAAAACCGCCAGCACTTTCTTTTTCTCCTGAAAGGCATTTTCTACTTCCTGGGCTAGATATACTAGTTGGTCTTCGGTGCTGCGATTTTTCCTAAATGCTGACTGTGTGTTATCAAGCAGATGGTTTTTTTCCAGATGTTTCAGTAATCTTGAGTTCACCATTCTTTCCATTACCTTACCCAGACAGCTCAGTAGGCTAACTGGTCGGTAGCTGGACTTGCTTGTTTTCTCCTTTTGTTTCTTTCTGATGGGAACAATGATTGCTTCTCGCCATTGATCTGGAAATTTTCCAGTACTCCATGACTGATTGAAGATTAGGAGCAGCTTGTGCCTGGCTACAGGTCCAAGGTTCTTGATCATATCATTTGTGATGCCATCTTTTCCTGGAGCTTTTCTGTTCTTTAGTTTTGTTATGGCAGCACTGAGTTCTCTCATAGTAAGGGGTGACTTCATGCAGATATCTGGGTTTTGGTGCTTCAGTTTTTCTTTTACTTCCTTACGTACTTCTTGGATCCGTGCATGTGAAAGTGATGTGGTGCTTTCTTCCTTGTAGAAATCTGCCAGGATGTTTGCTGCCATCTTTCCTGTGTGGTATTTTTCATTTTCCTTGATGACAGTCTTACAGTAGCTGGTTGTTGTTTCTTCATTTAGCACTCTTGTCAGATTCCATAGCTTGCTTGAGTCCTTTTCCATGTTGAGACTGCTAGTCTTCTGGTGCCAGCTCCTTTGGATTTCAGCTTTCTTTTGTTCATTGAAAGCTTGTTTTATGCTGTTGTGCCTCTGTGTGTTCTCTAATGTGGGATTTTGCTCCATAGTTTCCCGTGCTTTATTTAATTCACTATGGAGTTTTCCCAGGTTGTCACTCCAGTATGGTTTGTAGTCTCGTCGTTTACCTCGTGGAATTGACTTCTTTACTGCTTGGATGATTGCCTCACTGATGATGGAGATGTTTTTATTGATGTTATTTGAGTGGGCAATGTTCTGACAGAAATTGTCATCTTGTTCTTTAAAAAATCCCCAGTTTGCTTTTTTGAAATTCCAGCTAGGCGACATATTGATTTCTCCTGCACTTCTTATCTCAGATATCTGTAATGTGACTGGTACATGGTCGCTACCCCCAAGTTGAGTATTTACTGTTCTGGTGGTGAGTCGATGTATGTCATCTGTAGCCATAGCAAGATCTGGTGTGCTCGTTGTTTTCCATACTCTGGAATAGAAGGTGGGCTTATCCTCTGGTTGGTTTATTAGAATTAGTTTATTCTCTACCATCCAATCTTCCACCTCTTCTCCTCTTGGATCTGTTGCGTTATAGCCCCAGCTGGGTGAGTGGCTATTGAAGTCACCCATAATGAGGTGTCTCGATGCTGCAAGCTTCACTTTGTGTAGCTCCAGAGTTGTGGTTGGAGGGCTGTAGCAGTTTGTGATCATTAAGTCTCCACTGGGCAGCAGTAGTTGGACTGTTATGTATTCAAGTTCGTCCTCACCAGATCTGTGTGTCTCTACTGCTGGGATTGAGGTTTTAATCAGTGTGAGGATTCCTCCCTTAGTTCTTTTTGCCCTGTCTTGGCGGAAGGATTGGTATCCACGTACAAAGAATCGTTGGGTATCTTTTAGGTGAGTTTCTTGGATGCAGATTATATCAATGTTATTTTCCCTGAGGAATTCTTGTAACTCCGGTTTCTTGTTCCTCACTCCTTCTGCATTCCATTGAGCCACTGTAAGATAGTGGGTTGGTTGGTCAGTTGCTCTACTTTGCCTTCCCCCGACCATTTGGTTGGCAAAGGCACCGGTTGCTTGGGTGGGCCCTTTCGAAGCTAGGGGCCCGGCTCCGCTCCTCCCCGGTTGTAGCTGATAGGAGCGACGCCATGACGTAAGTCGAGATTGTCGCATGACTCCATACCGCAAAAGCGTGTGTGTCCTAATTTTTCCCGGTGTCTGCGCCGTAGCTAACACACTCCGTCTTCGGCAGGCCGGGTTGTGTTTGTTGTTCAGGGTTGTCTCCCATAGCCTTTCCATCTCCCGGTGGTAGCTGCAAGGCAGCAGATTGGTTTGTTTACCGAGGTTTACCTTCCCCGTGGCTAGAGCTTATAGCGGCTCTTACTCGCTTGATGCACCCGTCGTAGGACATATGGGGGATTTCAGTGGGGGTATCAGTGCCACCTGTTACCCCTCCCCGTCCTGCTGGGAGGACATCGCCGTTTGGTCCGCGACTGCTTATTCGTCCAGCTATGCTGACTTAATTCGCAGCTGACACACCATATCTGGAGGTCGTTCCACTATCCGCCACCCGTGGACGCGCCTGGTTGGGGTCGGTCACCCCTTTGCCAGGTCTGAAAAATAAAATCCCTGCAACAACTGTATTTTAACCACAGCTTATAAGCCACAACAATCTCACTAAAAATATGTAACACCACAGCGTATAAGCCACACCAATCTCACTGAAAATATGTAACATCACTGGAATAAGACACAAATAAAAGATGCCGGCTTGTGTAGGTCAGCCATTAACAAAACTAGTTGGAATACATTAAAAGGCAGACCCTGTTCAGGAATACCCAGTGCAAGACAAATAAAGGGAGACAAAAAATGACAGGAGAAGAGAACAGAAGACATATATGTCAGGAATAATGAAGTCTTGTAAAGACATTGAGTAAATAATAAAACAGTCCGTGAAGGTTTGCTCTATTTTTAAGGACCCATTCTCCATGGGAAAATGTAAGTTATTTATTGGTTGATTGAACAGCTATATCTTAAAATCATTGGTATCCGATTAATGGCGTTACCTTTTTAACGTGAGGATTTTAATTCGATTTTGGAAAGTTTTAATGCCTATGTAATACATTTTTTTTTTTAAATTGGAATTTCGCCTCCAGGTATCAGTCCTTTAACCTGGACATTAGACTATATTCGTTGGTTATATTAAGATGGATGTCCACGTATAAGTAACCATGCGGGCTGGTTTGTTGTAAATCGATGAAATTTTGTCGCAACGTTGAGACAACCAAATAATACGCATGTGCGAGGAGGTTTTTTTTCATACCTGAGAACGCTATCAACCAATACCCTTTAGCTTCCCAGGGAGCACAAGCCTTCAATAAACACGTCAAGTAATTCTGTCACGTGCCATCCGCTCAAATTCTTTCCATGTTTTCCTCATCATTTACACTTCTGTATCTAATTCTCTTCTCCGTGTGTGTGTGTTTTTTTTTTTGGGTCTACCTCTGCCTCCCTTTCCATGGGGATTCGAGAACAAGGACTGCCTTGTAATGCTATCAGCAGGTTTCCTCAATGTGTGTCCTATCCATCGCCAGCGTCTTCTTCTCATCTCTTGTTCCACTGGCACTTGTCTGGTTCTTGTCATCAGTTCCACATTTGTGACTTTGTCATTCCATATCACTCCTATTTTACGCAAGCACCCGTTTATGAACGTCTGTAGCTTTTTGGTTGTTGTTTTTGTTGTTCTCCATGTTTCAGGGCTCAATCTGAAGAAGACAGAGATCATGACACTCAATGTGGACAATCCTGAGCCAATAACAACAAGGAACCAGAAGTTAGAACAGACAGACACATTTAATTACCAAGGATGCATAGTAACACCTGACGGCGGAACAAGCAAGGACATTAACAACAGAATGAATAAGGCGTGAACAGCCTTAGCTAGTCTCAACAACATTTGGAAGTCTTCCCAGTACAGCACAAACACCAAATTAAGACTGTATGAGAGCTGTGTACTTTCTGTGCTTCTCTATGGTGCGGAATGCTGGAGAGTAACAGAGAAGGAAATGTCGAAACTGTCCTCTTTCCACACAATCTGCCTAAGGAAAATTCTCCGAATCTTTTGGCCGAATACCATCAGCAACCAAGAACTGCTTATTCGGAGTAACCAGGACATGCACACGATCATAGCTGGCAGACGCTGGAGTTGGGTTGGCCACGTCCTCCGAAGGGATCCTGATACCATCACAAGAACAGCTATGCTATGGACCCCCGAAGGAAAGCGAAAGAAAGGCCAACCAAAAACAACCCGGCGGAGAACTGTGGAAGCCGTAATACAAAGAATGAACCAGAGTTGGGGTACTGAACGAAGGATCGCCGCCGACCGAACAAAGTGGAATCAATTTGTTGCTGCCCTACAAGACACCACCAGGCGTGATGGCCACTAACTGCTTTGACGGTCGGCGGCTATGGATCAAAGAAGATGTTTCAGAGCCATACAATAGGACTGACTTGACATTTGAGTTGAAGATTCTTATTTTCGTGTTGGACTTGATTTCTCTTGTTCTCTATATGTTTCCCAATGCTTTTTTGTATTCTTTTTTATTTATATCATTATCTCTCCCTCCAACTTTGTCTATATTACTGCCAAGATATGTGTACCATTCAACATCTTTTAGTGGTGTTTCTTCAAGTTCAACCTTGTTACAATTTCTTGCATTTATTCTCATTATCTTTGTCTTTTCCCTGTGTATGTTCAGGCCCACTTGCTGTGACCTCTCATCAAGTATTTTCATTAATCTTGCATCTGATTATGGTTACGGGACAGTAGAGCCAAGTCATCTGCAAAATCCAGATCATCAAGTTGTTTAGTCATATTACACTGGATTACATTTCTGTTGTGTGATGTCGATGTTTTCATAACCCAATCTATTGCTAGTAAGAAAATAAATGGAGACAAGAGGCATCCATGTCGTACTCCCGTTCTGTTCCTATAAGTTGTCCTTCATGAAGAACACTGCATGTCATGTCTTCATAAGTCTTCTTTATTAAATTAATGATCTTCATGGGAACTCCATAATGTCTCATCAGTTTCCAAAGTGATTCTCTGTCTACACTGTCAAATGCCTTTTCATAGTCGACAAAACCGATGTATAGCGGTGAGTTCCATTCCAGACTTTGTTCAACTATTATTCTCAATGTGGCTATCTGGTCTGTGCAGGATCTGTGTTGTCGAAAACGTGCTTGTTCATCTCTCAGTTGCTTGTCTATGGACTCTTTTAATCTCTCAAGGATGATTCTATTTAATACTTTTCCTGGCACTGATAGTGTCACGTAGACAGTGACTTAATTTATTTTTCCATCTCGTCTCAATGTTATTACTCTTTAATGTTCTGTTTTCCTAGACATTTTGTTTCTCTTTGCTTTGCTACCTGTGTGGCCCAATTGTTTTCTCCTTCTCAAACCCCACCCGAGGTTGTTTACTTTCGAGCCTGCAGCGGTCAGCGAACGATAATGTTACGTCAGCACACCTGGCCTGATCAGAAGAACGTCTGTTACGCTTAAAGTGTTAGCCACGAGCGGCTAGTACCCTTTGAGGCCTGGGTAACGAGTTTGATCTGTTTCAGGGGGAGATAACAATCGCGGTCAGTTTGTGGGTTGTTTGCCCTTAGATGAGCAAAGAGCACATAATATTATGATTGTCTCTCTGGGGGAATTTTCGCAAAGTTGTTGCTTCTGAAACCTTTGTCTTACTCTCTTGATTACGCATTACGCCGATACCTCTGAAGAAATATGCAGGCCAGGTGTCCGGGGGGAGCGTCCTTGTAATCTATAAGAGTAGACGGGTTTAATAAGCCAACACACTCGTGAAGATATTCCTGGCCCGAGATGGACCATCATGAGATAAGGCAAACTTTAACACAGAACTAAAATGTTAAGGCCTTTCTCTAGTCATTTTCGGGGTGAGTTGACATATCTTATAATTATTATATTATCTTCATGTTAGCTTTTATATCCGATAGGAAGGTGATTTCATCTAGTAATTTAATTCAGTGATAGTGTTGTGCCGTATTCAGCCTTAATTAAGTGGTGCTTAAACGGTTACGGTTTATCATGGGTTAAATGTTAAACTTACAATAACAGATAATAGGCGTAGAATCAGTCCACAGACGCTTATCATGGGTTAAGAATAGGCTAAATTAACTGTCATTTCTGTAAGATAATGTCAGGTGTGGATTGTTCACTTTAAAACTGAATAGTGAGATGCAGGTAATAACTCTGGATTATAGGAGATAGTCACTTATTCCTTTTTGATAGATATTTCTAGTGGCAAGGGAGAATCATTTTATGCTTACTTGTGTGGCTAGACACTAGTCTATAACTTTCGCCGAAAGCAGTCACCAGGCATAGATATAATTATATCCTATGATTTAGCCACAACTGTATTATTATAGCAAGAACATTGCTTTTTCTTTGTACTCATTTTGTGGAATATTAATATATTTCCCCAAAGGGACATATGATTTATTTGTGTAATGTCAAATGCTGTAATCTGTTTATGTAAATTCATTTAATGTTGTAAGATGAATAAGCATATTCATTTAACTGTAACTAAAGGTTAGGTTTCCTGTATGTTGAGATTGGGAGAAGAGGAGTAGATTGTCGCTGTCAGAACAGTTACTGACAGGTACCTGGGTGTGCAAAAGATATTAAGCCTATGCGGGCGCGTGTTGATAATTGATATTTTTAAGGAACAGGAGACATGGTTAAAGACAGCCCTAAACTATCATAGCAATAACTACAATAAATTTAATCCCATAGTGGAGCGAAACTTTCTGTATAAAGTTAGTGTGATTTATTATTTGCTTGAGGTAAAGGGTGTCTCTTTTTGGTCCAGTTTCAGGGGATACCGAATTGCTAGTCTAGTTTCCAGTCAGACGAAGAATGACACCGTCTCTTCGTTCTAGAGGGATTCTGAGGATATCTAGCCCCACGAGTGTCACAGCCATACCTGAAACAACAACCCTTTGTCAACGCCATTTCCCTCTCACGGGAGTTCAGCTCACGCATTGTGAAATGAGCCAACGCAACAATCTGAAATCGTCTATTGCAGTAGTAGTTCCCTACTCGCCTATTGGATTACCAGTCAGAGCATTGCGGCTTCCAGAGTGTCATAACCGCCAAGCATGTCTATAGCAGAATTCAATTCACCAGTCGTTATGTGCCTAAACGGGGCACTCAGCCAACCACAGTCAAGCCAGCCAAAAACCGGATTTCATGCCAATTCTAGCGCCGGATAAGAGCGCCTTGGGATCAGTTGTCCTGAAGTGACCTAGTCCTATGGTTGATCTCTGGATTATGTAGAACCTCGCCTCAGGAGCGGCCAGCCAAAAGATAGACAGAGTTCCAGCCCCACTCACGCGATAAGGGGAGTCACCAACGATGGCGCCTATACAGTGATTTTATTCAGGTTAATTCCATCACCGATGGAGGATATATACGAAAAAACCACTTACCGGAGCTATTCCATTGGTCCCCGAAAGCGGACAGGCTGTCGCTAAGTTCATTCAGTTGGTCAGCAGGAGATAAACAGCGTCCCCCAGCCCACCTCGCGCCAGTAGGGGGGAGTCACCAATGATAGTACCAACAAGGACAGTTTTGTAGGCTTAGTCCCTCACGAAGGATCTACATATAAGACACTGTCTGGACTATTTCATCTGGTCCCCGAAAGCGGAAGGACTGACACGCAGTTTATTCATTTTGGTAAACAGGAGGTAAATAGAGTCTTCCAGCCCAACTCGCGCCAGTAGGGGAGAGTCACCAACGTTTAGTACCAACAAGGACAGTTTTGTAGGCTTAGTCCCTCACGAAGGATCTACATATAAGACACTGTCTGGACTATTTCATCTGGTCTCCGAAAACGGAAGGACTGCCACTCGATTATTTATCTCTCTGTGTTCTACAGGTTCATGTCGGTGGTCTGTGTGTGTGTTTGTTGGTGTATTTTGCGTATTTGATGATTATTGAGGATTTTATGATTATTGATGATTTTGATGATTATTGATGATTTTGATGACTATTGATGATTTTGATGACTATTGATGATTATTGAGATTGCTGATGATTTTTTGAAGTCATTTATGATGTTATGATGAGATGCATTATTTTCATGCTTGTCTCCATTTAATAAAGTTTACTCATTTATTAACGCGCTGTTCCCGACCCTTTCATCCATAATTAACTTGGTTTAGCTCTTTACTAGAATCTCTATGTTTGATAAGAGAAAAGAGTGAGAGCAGGAGATGCTTAGACAGTAAAAGTGAGTTGAGGCCTGGAGAGAGAGATCACTTTGATAAATCTTCTTCCAGGTTGTCTCAAGTCCATCTCCTATTTACACCTTTCTGTGTGTGTAACCTATAACTCTGTCAGTCCACTATCCCTTGTCGATTTCACTACTATTGTCCAACTCGACAAATACTCTACACTTTACTCAACCACGACAGATAGTAACATTATTCCTTTATAATTTATGCACTCTTGTAAATTTCCTTTCATAGGCAACGTGACTAGATAACCTTCCTTCCATTCTGCTGGTATTTCTTCTCTCTCCCAGACTTTTCCAAATAGTATGTATAATATCTCTGTGGAGGTATCAATATCTGTTTTGATGGCCTCTGCTGGAATGCCATTTGGACCAGCTGCTTTTCCATCTTTCAGAAGCGTTATGGCTTTTTTAAATTTCTTCTCTACTTGGTCGTTCACAGCTGATTTGTAGCTCCTCTTCTGCTGGCTGGATGTCTGGAGGATTTGTTGGAGCTGGTCTATTGAGAAGTTCCTCAAAATTTTATGTCCATCTCTTCATGTGTATATGTTTTTCACGGAGTGGTACAGGTGACGGCATATGTGCTTTTTCTGTTACTCATAAGTTGGGCATCTCTGAAGCAGATGTTCAGCAGTCATTTCATTGGTGCCACTGTCATGTGTAATTATTGGTACTTCCTTAATAGATGGTATCCCAATCTGTTGTGGCCCGTGCCACTTGTTCTCTTCTGCTGAGCTGGTCATTTCCATCATTATTTTGGTAGCCTGGATGCTCTGCATCTCACATGTTCCTGTATCTGGTTCTGATAAAACGCGTTGCCTCTTCCAAAGTTATATCAGGCTGAGGTAGCTTTCTATTTTCCTTTGCCAATCTGTCAGCCACTATATTGTCGGGGATGCTGCAACGAGATGGGATCCAATGTATGACAACTCTTTTGAACTGCTGACATAGTTTGTGGAGTATTACTCTTAGGTCATCCAAGTCTGCATTATTCAGGCTCTTCAGCGTTGCACTTACTGACAGTTCGTCTGTGAAGAAAGTCTCTCGATGCTTTCCTCTGTCACTAGAAACTCTGCTGCAGTTTTCTCTGCTTTTAAGTTACTTGAAAAATGTCCTGTAACCACTGACAGCTTTTTTAGTGTGCCAGTGCTTCTCCACCTCCATCTTCTGTTGCACTTGCTGATTCATGTGTATGTATTGGTCCACATGTTGCTTGGGTAATGTTTCTCTACGTATTGTCGTAAAATAAATTTTAAATGGCAAAAAGACTACTTATAATAGAATGACGTAGCTCTCAAGGTTAGGTCTCAAATTAATCGCGGAGAAGAAATTCATATTCTAAAGTACTAAGATTATGAAGAATAAAACGCTGTAAAAGTGCTTACGAAGCCGACACGACAAGTTTAACGGCATTTTAGGAAAGAACATGAATTATTGAAGAACCAATTATACGACAAAGTACAATATTGTTACATGTGTGCTAATAATATAAGAGGAAAATTATCGCTTCTTGACTTTACGACAATCAAACGCTCGGCAGAACAGTTCAGAAGTTTACCTGCGCTTGGCGGATCGTCGTTCTATTTAGTTGTGAAAATGTCTAAGCAATTTGATATAAGGGAAATAACTATTAAAAATCGTATTTTCTAAATGTTTTTAATTGATTATATCGCCTGTGTCGTGTATATACAGCATGAGGGGGTGTAATCCATGGTTTTCTTTCTAGGATTTACAAGGCGGTGGGCTTAAAAAAATTTAATGCATAAAATATATATCTGTTCAACCTGTGATTGGTTATAAGTAGAATATATAGTGTCTCTATGTTCATATAATATGTTCAATTGTCGATATGATTATGAGGACGTGGCATCATATCCCCTCTCCCAACTAAACAAATACTTTGGTTTTTTTTTGTATACTTTCACGAAATTAGTAGCGCTCGACAAAGAAAAAGTGCGTAAAAATTGGTGTGCATGAGCCCTCACCCGATGTACAAATCATGAAAACTTGAAAGTTTTTGTTAAAACCACTTATTATCAGGGAACACTCTTTGAAAACGATCCACGCACTTTCACACGAAATGTTGTCATCAAAGAACTTTTAAATTGAATCCAAAATAACATGATTCTCGCTGTGTGTACGTTGGTCACAGCTGAGGAATGCAACCGTGTTGAAAAATTGTATTGTTTCCATTATATATACTCTCCCGAAAATAGTTACAATCAACAAAGAAAAGCGTTCAAATGACGGTGTTCATGAACAGTTTGATTACACTGTATACTGGAAAGAAACCAAAAAAACTCTAAGAATGTACTTCTATCTGCTCATCCGGGAATGGAAACAGCACACAATTAAAGCACTTAGAAACTTACGAGAATGTAGTAGACCTGATATAGCAGAGGAGATTTTTCTGGCTACTACATACTTATATTCTAGAGGATGTTCAGTATTAATTGCTTGGATACCTTCACATGTTGGCATAGAAGGAAATGAAAAGGCAGATAAAGAAGCCAAGAAAGGTAGATCTGATAAAAATCTAATAAATGTAGGGATGAGTAAATCAGAAATTAAGAGCTTAATTAAAGATTTAATAACAGATGAATGGAAAGCAGAGTGGGATTGTCGTAAATTTATTTTGAGAGAAAGAGTCTTAGAAATAGTGGTCCGGTTTAGAGTGGAAAATGATGATGGAAAGCTCAGTGATAGAAAATGTAGAGATTAAATAGTTGCTTCACAGCGTGCTGGAGGAGAGTAAAGACAGACTTATTTACGACAAATCGTTTCTCTCAATCTTCTCTTCCACTCTCCCGGTCAAACAATTATTTGCCAGTTTTCCAGACACACCTCTGCGCGCACACCGATTTGGTGTTTTCAAACACACAGACGACGTAGATACAAACTATATTAAACGAATAGGGGAAAAGGTGGGCTTTGGGTATCTCCAACACAGTACTAAATGAGTTTATGTGATTTTATTCGCCTTAAACATCAATCACTAACAAATATCAGGTATTACATAAATTATCATAAGTACACAAATGCAAATAACAAGTTTGGGAGGGGTGAAGAAGATTGGTATCGACTAAGCCATTCCCGCTTATTAGACAAAGATAAACCCAGTCCAAAGATAGATAATATCAGGAACATAGGTACGTTAACCTAACAGTGAAGTTAATTACTCTGAAAGAGGTGTTACAAAGTTAGGTATAGGTGATAGAAAAAAACCTGTTCTTCCCCACTGTTCTTCCCTTTACTAAGCGAATGGAAAGGAGGGGGGTTTTAAACAGAGTTAACCAATTATCACCTCCCCCTTAAAGGAACAGTGCAGGGAGTACAGAAAAAATTATATTACCAGGCACGAAAGTTAACAAAAGGGTTAAAAGAGAAAAAGATTAAATTTCCTGTCATTCATGCACACGCGTGAGGATCCACACTCATATATTCACACACACTTACCGAATGCAGCCTCAGACAATCCATAAAATTATATAAAACAGCAAGTATTCTCTTGACATGTGAAACTGTCTAGCACTTCGATGTCCCGCCCCAGATGTTTGCGAGGTTTTGCTGGTAACAAATATTCTCACTTATCGCAAGACTTGAAGACTAAGAGTTCTTGTGTTTTTATTATATAAAAAAAGGAGTCTATGGGATGGCACTGACACAGTTCGGCACAGGGGTGAAAATGAAGTGGTCTCTTTTAATCTTCCGCTATGGTAAAATTCCTTCAATGCGTGATGATAGTAACTGACCGGAAAGTTTTATTAAATCCAATTGAGGAAAAAAAACTAGGCTCAGTCACAGTCAGGAAAATATGTACTCTCTCACAGTAAACAGTAATTGTATTATCGCTACTGGCGATGATTACCTTCCAGTTTGTCTTACTGATTTGTAATGGTAATTTGACGATTGTTCTTTTAAATGTTCTTGGGTGGGCTTTATTTCATTTAATTAAGACAGCTAGGTCGCAAAGGACCGCCACAAAGATTATATTTAAAAGAAATGTTTCTTCAATATGACTGGAAGTTTATAGGATGATTTCTTTCTTTCTTTCTTTATTTAGCTGGGACCGCAGGTACGATCACTCTGTATGAAAGAAAAAAACATGTAACATACCGAAAAATCAAGCGCGATAAATTTCCCGTTAAGCCTATAATACACTCGAGTATTTAATTATGTATTTAATAAACACTGCGCGAATTCTAGTGGTTAAAACACACATCTATGAAACTAGGACTTAACTGAATTTATTAATTATAAATTCCTTCGCGACTTTAAAAGTTAATTTAAGCATCTATTATCCTTTGAAATAATATAATAGATAGATCATTATATTTACAACTGGAACTATTGAGATGGTTTAATTTAATAGATTTAAATTAACACAAAATCCATTGAAATAGAATGACTGAACTAGACCACTGATCATTTTACACAATATATTACCGCTTTGCACAGAATAGAAATCACTGCAATATATATATATATCCAGGGGAAAATCTATAACAAGATTTCAATAAAGCTAGTGCTTCTGTAAAGGTCTGGCCAGCGAGTGATAAAGTGTCTATTCTTCATGGTCTATTTATCTAAAATGGAATGTAAGTTGAGTGGGACATGAGAAACTTGACAGATTTTTTCATCCCAGGAACTTTTGGGGATCTGACCGCCAAATCAAGGGGAGAAGCCGCCCCCTGGTCTTCGTATCTCCGCTCGCTGCTGCCCGTTTCGGCTTTCCCCGTTCGCCTTCTGCGCGATCGGTTCTGCGTTTGACACCGAGACGCGAAAATAGCGCCAAGCAACTGCGTCTCGTATCAGGGACCACTACTGTCTTTGATAGCGCCGATAGTCTCCCCTGAAATCCCTCAGTCTGTCTCTTTGATCGTGGTCGCATTATCTGTTTGATTCTGGCAACGCCTCCCACTGGCCAAGTTAATGAAAATAACTGCCTATGATTGTTCAAGAGATGTTAGTGGGCGTGATTTAATCTCTCTTTAAATCAATGCGATGACCAGAATGAACGATAGGTAAACTGTCCGCATATCAATCAGCAAACGGTTTGCCCTCTGTGTGGAACAGTTGCATAGCTAATGAATCCACGTGAAAGAAGTCCCGTTACACAAGAATTACAACAAAGTTCAGGGTCAGCCGAGTTCGTCCATCACAATCGTCCCCTCTTTTGAGACGTGAAAACGTGTTTTCATGTTTGATTTATGACGATGAAGCTGCCCTGATCGGTAACTTTTGGATGATTGGTATCTTCACCTTCCTCCTCTTCCTCTGTAGTCCAGTTTCTACTCAGGAAATCAGCCCCGACATTCTGTCTTCCCGGAATATATTCCACTTTGAAAGAATAAACGCCTAAAAGGAGGGCCCAACGCATGATCCTAGCGTTAAATTCTTTATTGGCACCAAGAAATGCTAACGGAGCGTGGTCTGTTTGCACCGTGAAAGATGTACCATAAAGAAACTCATGATGGCGTCTGATACCGTCAATCAGGGCAAGACATTCCCTTTCAACTACGCTGTAGTTCCGTTCCGCTTTATTTAATTTCCGACTGCCATAGGCAACTGGAAATAGCATGTTCAGGTCACTGTCATCGGCTTGAAGCAGTGTTGACCCGATGCCCTGACCTGACGCGTCGACTCTCAGTACAAAAGGTTTCTTGAGGTCAGGCAACCTCAAAATGGGGTATGCAGACAACTGTCCTTTCAAAGTGCTATACGCGTGTTCGCACTTTTGATCCCATATGACCTTATCAGGACAACCTTTCTTTGTGAGGTCAGTCAGAGGTGCCGTCAGTCCGTTGAAGTTCTGGATGTACTTCTGATAGTATGCACATAGCGATATGAAGGAACGTACGTCTTTCTTCGTTCGGGGTCTTTTTGCTGCCACTATTTTCTCCACGTTCTTCTTAATAGGCCAACTGCATCCGTGAGAAATAGTATGCCCCAGGAAGTCTAACTGTTCAAACCCGATGAGACATTTGCTAGGTCTGGCTGTGACACCCGTTTCCTGTAGTCTCCTGAGGAGCATGGCAACCGTAGCAATATGTTCTTCATAGGTTTCCGATGCAAATAATATGTCATCCATGAAATTATGGATATGGGGACTTTGCAAAGGTTCTAGAAGCTTCCTCATCATCCTGGTGAACACTCCTGGTGCGTTATGCAAACCGAACGGCATCACATTAAATGTGTAATGTCCTTCGCTAGTGCTGAAAGCTAACAAAGGTTTAATTTCCTCCTTGACTGGTATTTGATAATAACCTTTACTGAGGTCAATCTTGGAGAAGATCTTTGCTTTGCTGAGCTTGGTGAACAACTCAGAAACAGTTTGGAGAGGTTCGGGCTGGAATTCCGTTACAGCGTTTAGCAACCTGTAATCAATGCACAGCCGAACTTCCTTATTGGGCTTCTGCAACAGCACTACACTCGAGCTGTAAGGAGATGTAGACTCACTGATAATTCCTGCCTGACGCAGCTTGTCTATTTCTCCGCGAAGTGCATCAGCTTTAGCGTACGGGATGGGGTAAACTCTGGTTTGAACAGGGGTCTCGTTTGTTAATTTCATATCAAATTCAATGAGATTTGTTCGACCAGGTACATCCGTTAAGACTGCACTGTACTGTTTTAGTAGAGCCCTGGTTTCTGTTTGTTGTTCTGGTGAGAGATTGTCGCCGAACTTGACATCTTTAAAGGATTTTGTGGGTTGCAGTGGATACTCCATGCAACCATCATCATCTTCCTCGTCTTCCGTTGCTATGGCGACAGCTAGGAGATGCTCGGAGGATGGCACCGGTCTTTCCAAATATTTCTTTAGCAGATTTATGTGGAAGACCTTCTCCTTTCCTTTGATGGAGATCTTGTAGTTGGTACATGAGATCTTTTTAAGGACGGTAAACGGTCCTTGCCATCCGATGCGAAGTTTATTGCTTCCGGTTGGAAGTAGCAATAGGACTTTCTCCCCTGGTTGTAGTTCTCTCTCTTTTGCAGCTTTGTTGTATCTTTTAGTAATTTTAGCGCGGGCTTTCTTAAGGTTGGTAGTAGCTAGATCCCATCCTAGCTTTAGCCTTTCCTTAAGCTCAGATACATACTTGCTTGCAGAGACGACTGTCTCGTCAGCCTTCTGGTCTGTCAGGGACCGAAGTAAGGCTTCTAGTGGCCCCTTAACAGGTCTGCCAAATAAAAGTGTAGCTGGCGCAAAACCCGTAGACGCTTGGGGTACCTCTCGGTAGGCGAATAAGGCAGCCGATATATATTGGTCCCAGTCTTCTGGTTTCTCCTGACCCAGCTTACGTAACATCATGGTGAGGGTACCGTTAAAACGTTCCACGAGCCCATTTCCGGCCGGATGGTAGGGACTTGTGTGGATATGTTTGGCCCTCAAGATCTTAAAGATCTCCTCCATTAACAGGCTACGGAATTGGGATCCATTGTCCTTCAAAACTTGTTGAGGGAATCCCAACCGTGTAAAAATTTGCACAAGGGCTTCTGCGACATGCTTGGAATTAGTGCATGGTAGCGTTACAGCTTCGGCCCACATAGTGCAAGTGTCGACTAAGGTCAGGATGAACCTGTTCCGTCTTTTGGTCTTTTCCAGGGGACCAATAATGTCGACAGCAACCCGTTCAAATGGAGTCCCTACTATTGGCATTTGCCCCATAGGTACTGGGGGTGTCAAGTGCTTGGGTGCTACCCGTTGGCACTGGGCGCAGGATTTCACATACCTGACAATGTCAGAGTTCATTCCTGGCCACCAATAGTGGTTTTTTATTCGCTGAATAGTGGCGTTTTGTCCCATATGTCCGCTAAAGGGAAGAGAGTGCCCCATTTCTAAGATCTGGTTTCTGTACTGCGTCGGTACTAGGAGCTGGTTATTCCCCGTGTCCGGGTTGCCCGTTCTACGATACAATACGCCATCCTTAGAAAAGATGTCTCCGTTGTGTCTGGGGTCCTTAGCCATGGGCAGTTTTTTAAAGCAGGGCGCCAGAGTAGGATCCTTTTGTTGCGCCTACTTCAGTTCATTCGGCAACAAGTTTGGTGCAGGCTCCCTCTCCTTCTTGGCTTGCCCTCTTGTGGTTACCGCTGCCACAATCGGCTCCTTAGGTCTCCCAATGAACACATATCTACATCCCAAGATAACTGGGTAGATAGGATCATCCATAATGGCCGCTTTAATAACCCCTCTGACAAAATCAGAGTGTATTTCTACCAATGCGATAGGAAGCGTCCTGTGTGCATCACTCCTGAAAACTCCACTAAGTTTGACGGTTTCCTCTGTCTCCTGACCGGGTTTGACTAGGTGCCTAGCGACAATACAATCAAAACTTAATCCAGTGTCAAAAAGACAAGTAGTAGAGGTACCGTTCAAAATTACAGTTCCTCGAGTTGAGGGTCGGTCCCCCTCAGGTTGAGAATCACTGACATTGACTCTACCTTTCGAGGCTGTATGCAAACATCCAATGCGGTTTGCACCGGTTTGTTTGCCCTGATCAAATGTTCCTGGTGTAGGGGTCTTCCCTTTTCCTTGACCTTGGTGGCCGCGCTGCCACGTAGGCTTGGTGGGTTGATCAGAATTGTTGTTGGGGGGGGGGGGGGTGTCGGGTTTTGTAGAATTTCGATTTTTCCTGGGGGGGTTTCTGGGTATTGTTATCTCGTTGGTTATAATGTTGAGAGGAAGTGGAAGAATAGGATGCCTGCTCTAGATTCTGTTTTCGAGATTGCTCATCGGTGGGTTTACGTTTAGTGCTGGGAAGTTCGGCCATTGCATTGCTATAGCGTTCGGCTTTATTGAGTATGTCTTCAAGCCTGACTGCCCCCTGTTCAGGAAAAATCTACGAGTTTCATTCGACAAAGTGGATTTTATCTGCTCCACAAGAACAAGTTCGAGGAGTCCCTCATATGAAAGAGGTAGGTCAGATAATTCAATGCACTTTGTCAGATAACCCGTGAGACGTGAAGAGAACTGGGGAAATGTTTCCGTGCTCTCTTTTCGGCTGTTTCTGAACAACTGCAGAAAATTTCGGGCAGTCATCTCAAACTGCTGTAGTAAGGCCTTCTTCAACAGGTCATAATCATGTTGATTCGGTCCCAGCTTTGTGTACACGTCATAAGCATTGCCTTTTAGTGACATTGAGTTTAAGCGTCCAGCGGGTACTCTCTAATCCATAAAGATTCGCCAGTCTCTCGAATTTTTATAGGAAGCTGTCAATTTTTTCGTTAGGACTAGGAAAAGATTCTAAAGAAAAGGACATTGCAGTTAATTGGGCAGATTGAGTACTGGAGAGGTCCATTGATTGAGACTGGGGCGAAGACGGCTCTCCGTTAGTCGAAGTAGAGGCGCCCCGACTCTCTAGAGCCTTAAGCGCCAGTTGATGCTGTCTTTCCTTGTCTCTCTCTCTCTCTCCCTGCGAGTTTCCATCTCTGCTTCAATTTTCTTCTTGTCCCAAAAGACGTTCTTCCGCTTCTTTCTTATCTGCCCTCTCCTGGGCTTCTCTCCTCTCTGTTCTTTCTTTCTCTTCCTTCCTCTCAGCTTCTGCTCTCTGTTGCTCCACTTTCCTCTCAGCTTCGGCTCTCTGTTGCTCCGCCTTCCTCTCAGCTTCGGCTCTCTGTTGCTCTGCGTCATATATTTCCAATTCCTGGTTAATAAACGCGTTTGCAGCTTCTGCATCTAATCCTGCCTCTTTCGCTTCCAGCCTCAAGATGGACCTCATCTTTATCCTCTCTGCCATTGTTAAAGAATAAGATGAAGTATGCCTAGAGAACTAGTAAGAAGCAACGCGAAAGGGAGGAACTCTGAACCGCTACGAGAAAAAAACACAAGTATAAATTTACCTGTGTTACCTCCTACCTGTACTATGCAAACTTATCGCTGCTATTATCTGGCAATTAAGGCTCTAAACGCAAGCGACTATGCCACTAAATGGTAAGTTACACTGGAAAAGAATCTACTTTTACTAACAGTCGAGAAAAATTTATATTAAAACAATTTAAAAGGAAAAAAAATTTTTCCCTAAATTTTAAATCTTTGACAACAAACTCCGTCCCTAAAGTCAATTATTGAGATGAGAAGTTGTTAACTTAATTTTTAAAAATCAGAACAATCCGTCTTTAGCTAAGCTCAACTCCTTTAACTTCAAAAACCTTTAGTGACTGTAAAACAATCACGCAATCCCAGCAACTCTTACAAAGAAAGAAATATAATTATCTCCGCCAGAGGATAATTAAAATAGCAAATATTTTTGTTTATCTGTACTTTCTACTGCTGTGGAGAGAAAACAACCTGTAAATATGCTGTGTGGACAACCCAAATACTTAAAGAACGTTTGTCTAGGGGTGTAATTATTTATTTATTTCCCTAATTCACAAAGACAGATCATTCACACTCTACCTAGTTAGACCCAGACTAAATCAGACTCAAAATATCTTTATCCCGGCTATGCGATTGCCTCAAATGTAGCTCAAGATCCCAGGACCAGACCCCAAATATGTGTGCATCAAATGTATCTCAAAATTATCCCGGCGAGCCAGCCAAATATTGTCGTAAATTTATTTTGAGAGAAAGAGTCTTAGAAATAGTGGTCCGGTTTAGAGTGGAAAATGATGATGGAAAGCTCAGTGATAGAAAATGTAGAGATTAAATAGTTGCTTCACAGCGTGCTGGAGGAGAGTAAAGACAGACTTATTTACGACAAATCGTTTCTCTCAATCTTCTCTTCCACTCTCCCGGTCAAACAATTATTTGCCAGTTTTCCAGACACACCTCTGCGCGCACACCGATTTGGTGTTTTCAAACACACAGACGACGTAGATACAAACTATATTAAACGAATAGGGGAAAAGGTGGGCTTTGGGTATCTCCAACACAGTACTAAATGAGTTTATGTGATTTTATTCGCCTTAAACATCAATCACTAACAAATATCAGGTATTACATAAATTATCATAAGTACACAAATGCAAATAACAAGTTTGGGAGGGGTGAAGAAGATTGGTATCGACTAAGCCCTTCCCGCTTATTAGACAAAGATAAACCCAGTCCAAAGATAGATAATATCAGGAACATAGGTACGTTAACCTAACAGTGAAGTTAATTACTCTGAAAGAGGTGTTACAAAGTTAGGTATAGGTGATAGAAAAAAACCTGTTCTTCCCCACTGTTCTTCCCTTTACTAAGCGAATGGAAAGGAGGGGGGTTTTAAACAGAGTTAACCAATTATCACCTCCCCCTTAAAGGAACAGCGCAGGGAGTACAGAAAAAATTATATTACCAGGCACGAAAGTTAACAAAAGGGTTACAAGAGAAAAAGATTAAATTTCCTGTCATTCATGCACACGCGTGAGGATCCACACTCATATTCACACACACTTACCGAATGCAGCCTCAGACAATCCATAAAATTATATAAAACAGCAAGTATTCTCTTGACATGTGAAACTGTCTAGCACTTCGATGTCCCGCCCCAGATGTTTGCGAGGTTTTGCTGGTAACAAATATTCTCACTTATCGCAAGACTTGAAGACTAAGAGTTCTTGTGTTTTTATTATATAAAAAAAAGGAGTCTATGGGATGGCACTGACACAGTTCGGCACAGGGGTGAAAATGAAGTGGTCTCTTTTAATCTTCCGCTATGGTAAAATTCCTTCAATGCGTGATGATAGTAACTGACCGGAAAGTTTTATTAAATCCAACTGAGGAAAAAAAACTAGGCTCAGTCACAGTCAGGAAAATATGTACTCTCTCACAGTAAACAGTAAATGTATTATCGCTACTGGCGATGATTACCTTCCAGTTTGTCTTACTGATTTGTAATGGTAATTTGACGATCGTTCTTTTAAATGTTCTTGGGTGGGCTTTATTTCATTTAATTAAGACAGCTAGGTCGCAAAGGACCGCCACAGAGATTATATTTAAAAGAAATGTTTCTTCAATATGACTGGAAGTTTATAGGATGATTTCTTTATTTCTTTCTTTATTTAGCTGGGACCGCAGGTACGATCACTCTGTATGAAAGAAAAAAAACATGTAACATACCGAAAAATCAAGCGCGATAAATTTCCCGTTAAGCCTATAATACACTCGAGTATTTAATTATGTATTTAATAAACACTGCGCGAATTCTAGTGGTTAAAACACACATCTATGAAACTAGGACTTAACTGAATTTATTAATTATAAATTCCTTCGCGACTTTTAAAAGTTAATTTAAGCATCTATTATCTTTTGAAATAATATAATAGATAGATCATTATATTTACAACTGGAACTATTGAGATGGTTTAATTTAATAGATTTAAATTAACACAAAATCCATTGAAATAGAATGACTGAACTAGACCACTGATCATTTTACACAATATATTACCGCTTTGCACAGAATAGAAATCACTGCAATATATATATATATCCAGGGGAAAATCTATAACAAGATTTCAATAAAGCTAGTGCTTCTGTAAAGGTCTGGCCAGCGAGTGATAAAGTGTCTATTCTTCATGGTCTATTTATCTAAAATGGAATGTAAGTTGAGTGGGACATGAGAAACTTGACAGATTTTTTCATCCCAGGAACTTTTGGGGATCTGACCGCCAAATCAAGGGGAGAAGCCACCCCCTGGTCTTCGTATCTCCGCTCGCTGCTGCCCGTTTCGGATTTCCCCGTTCGCTTTCTGCGCGATCGGTTCTGCGTTTGACACCGAGACGCGAAAATAGCGCCAAGCAACTGCGTCTCGTATCAGGGACCACTACTGTCTTTTATAGCGCCGATAGTCTCCCCTGAAATCCCTCAGTCTGTCTCTTTGATCGTGGTCGCATTATCTGTTTGATTCTGGCAACGCCCCCCACTGGCCAAGTTAAAGAAAATAACTGCCTATGATTGTTCAAGAGATGTTAGTGGGCGTGATTTAATCTCTCCTTAAATCAATGCGATGACCAGAATGAACGATAGGTAAACTGTCCGCATATCAATCAGCAAACGTGTTTGCCATCTGTGTGGAACAGTTGCATAGCTAATGAATCCACGTGAAAGAAGTCCCGTTACACAAGAATTACAACAAAGTTCAGGGTCAGCCGAGTTCGTCCATCACAGGGATAAAAATCTGAAAGGAAGACATGCATATAAGATGTTCAGGGCTCCAACAAGAAAATGTTAGATATCTAGGGAATTGAAAATTCCCAGTAATAAGAAACTTCTCAGACTACAGCTGGGAAAAGGCTATTTCAGAATAGAAGAACCTTACTGTGCAGGATGTCTTCAAGACAATAATATAGAACATTTCTTGTTAAAGTGTAAGAGGTATGACCAAATGAGAATACTGTACCAATATTGGATTATTTGCAGGCATCCAACTTACCTATAAATATAGAGGAGGTGTTAAGAATAGACAGACCTAGGGAACTGCATAATATAGTCAAACAATATTTAACACGAACACATGTTAATATATAGTGGCTGGGAATGTGAAGGGCTGTGTAGTGATTTCTAAATACAATATCTAAATTAATATATAACAGTATAGGGCATAAAGGCAAAGATAAGAAAGTACAAAAGAATTTTCTGCTAGAATGGTTGGTGTCGCCTACGCCTTCAGATTATTATTTGCTAACGAATAGCCGAACAAAACGGTACTGTTGCGTGATAAATTCTCGCAACATCGTTTTGTTTCAATGTCTGTTTTATAACGCAAGGGCAACAACTGCTTGGAATTTATAGTCACTTTTCTCGGTAAGCATTTGTCTTCTCGCGTTGGTATCGAATGCAGTTAAATTTGAGCTGTGGTCATTTTTGCGCTGGACTGCGCATGACTTGTCTTGTTGTTTGGTCGATCGGTTTTCCGCCCACGACTAGTGGAGTGAGCGATTTGGAATGGCGAAAGAGATGCCTCGTTGAAGAGGGGATCTCCGCTATTTTTTGTTCTGTCAGGGATGTGTAGTCCTCTTAATGGATATTTCGTTTATTCGAGATAATACCTCTAGTGTTTTCCCACATGTCGGGAGGCGTGATATTTCTGTGTATTTCATGAAAGCAAGGTAAATTGACTTTTTCATTAACTCTATCGATTTTGGGTCGTGAGCGATTTCGATTCATAGCCTGTCTCCGAAAGTCGTCGCCACGAGATGTTTTTTCCCAGCTCACATGTCGCTGCATTGTACTGCATCGATTGATGCATGTACCAAGGACCATTACTTGCTACTTGATTACCTGAACTAGGTTTGAAAAACCTTTGTTATCTAGAGGATATTTTTGTGGACATTATTTATACTTCGGCAGACGTGTCTGTCTTGCTGAAGTCAAACTAAGGAGAGTGAACTGATCTCATACATCTGGTTATCTCCTGGCTGTTATAGAAAAGGATGGAGTTTTCCACCTGACTACATTTACAGCACTATGAAATATAACATGCATCTGACTCATCATTGTGATGCTGTCTACCGTCTATTGCTGTATTGAATGTTGCTGTGATAATGACTGTTTGATGTGCCTACACATTTGCGTAACCATTTTGTCACTGTGGCGTCCACAATAAATAATGAAGAAAAACGTCAACGGCTGTTTCAAGAATCATTGACTTTATACGTCGTGAGTTTACTGACGTCCTATGTGGATTGCCCTGTTATTTTTGTATGAACATTGTTTTGACTGAACACATCTGCACACTACACAAAACCAGACATGCGGATACCATCCATCATCATATGGCATCACGCATCATTTGGTGGCCATAAGCTGGTTTGATTCTGGTACTAGCAAACACGGGGTCCCTTACCCACTTCATTTTCAACAAGAATTCATCAGCATCCTTCAAGAAATTAACATTCTTCAATACAGTCAACATCTTCAAAATTTTCAAAGTACTCGGAGTTGCCCGGTAAAAGTCAAAATTTCAATTTTTTGACGGAAACAAGAATTTGACAGTACCCGGCGTTGTTACATGTTGCCGGATAACTCGGACTGTTGTTATCTTTTACGCAAGTCAAGCAAGTTGCTGCTGTCAAGGTTCCAGTGCTGTCGTTTTTGTGAAGGTCAAGTGCCGGTTGAAACGGGTTGTTTTCTGAAGAAGGCCAAGTACCGATTTCCATCAACTTACTTTTGGATTAGAAGGTCAAGTGCCGAAACAACTCAACACACAGTACTTCAGAAGCTCTTGTACCATCGTGTTAGCAGTGGAAGCAGTTCAGATGTGCCATCATCGTTGGAGCTTCGCTCTTTAGGACGTTGATTGACATCCGTTTTTCTGCTGTTCGACGATTGGAAGCCTATAAGTTAAGTGGCCTGTTTGTATGTAAACTGTGCCCTTATACTTCTGCTGAGTCTTCTGTGTATCATCTCATTCTATATGTTATATGTCTATATGTTATTTGTATATTTATATGTTTATATTTCAGCGGGTTCTCGGTGGGTGGTGTCTCCGTTAGATTATGCCACGTCATAGAGGTCGTCTATTGTGAGCGTTTTCTGTAGGGTTTGCAAATTTCCGATACTGGAATTTGCTAAGCGACTTCTGTTGCTATTTATGTTAGCTGTGATGACATGTTTTAATAGTGTTTTCGTTATTATTTCGCATTCTTTAGTTTTGTTTTGATTTGTTTGTATTTGTTAGCCTACTCTTGTCTATAATTTAGTTTCATACAACATTTTTGTTTATACACTGTGGTGTCATGTATTTTGTTTAATTCTATCGCAGATATCGCCACATTTTTTGTGATATTTCATTAATTTCTGCTTTATTTTTAGTTGATTTCTGCGAAAGTTTTTGTATTGTTGCTGATCTTTGTTATTGTTTACATTGTTATTGTTTACATTGTTTGTATTGTTTACATTTTCAATGTTTACATTCTGCATGTGTTTACATAGTCATTGTTTACAGTTATAGTAATTAGTTAATGGGCTATGCTAATGCACTGTTACTACTACACTGATGATAAATGAATGATGAATAGTGTCGTGCACTATTGAATGAGAAGTGCACTTATGATCAAGAATTGAGTGCTGATATTTCATATACAAGTTCTTTGATTGGAGACTTGTTTCCCACAGAGACTGGGATAATATAAGGTGATGTGAATATACAAGTGTTTAATTAAGACTTGTTACACTTAGGTTTGAAATAAATTAGTTAATTATTTCAGGTTTTGGACTCATATGTTAGACAACATGTCTACATTTGAGCACTTTATTGAGCAGGGTAAATTGCTTGGCAAGACTGGTGATAAGTTAGAAGAATTTGCAACTGCTCGATATGATAAAGCAATGGAAGCTGAACAAAAGAAACTGCATATGGAAGCTAAACAAAAGAAACTGCAGATGCAGGTGGATGAAAAAAGATTCCAAATGGAAATGGAAAAACAAAAAAGGGAATCAGAAGCTGAGGAAAGAAAACTCCAGCTACAGCTAGAAGCTGAGAATAAAAGACTTGAAAAAGAGGCTGAAAATAAAAGACTTGAAAAAGAAGCTGAAAATGAAAGACTTCAAAAAGAGGCTCAGGCTGAGGAAAGAAGATTACAGAGAGAGTCTGATGAGAGGAAAGAGAAAGCAAAAATGGAACATGAAGAAAAGGTCTTAGCTTTAGAGTTGGAAAAATTGAAATTGACGAGCATGAGTAATGGTAATGATTCAAACAAGGGTTCATCTTCTGGTAAGGCTAATAATGATACTTTTAAGATTAAGTTACCAACATTTAGTCCTTCCAGTGATGACATAATGTTCTATCTGGACAGATTTGAACAAGCATGTACAGCTCATAACATAGACAAAGCAAAATATGTTTATCAGTTATCAGGGATACTGACAGGTAAAGCTCTAAGTATATTAAATATGGTGGATGAACCTGACAAGAACAATTATGAGGTTGTCAGGGCCGCTTTGTTAAAGAAATATCAGCTTAACGAAGACGGCTATCGTCTACAATTTAAAAACATGTTACCTGAAAATGGAGTTGAATTCTCCGAGTTTATTGCAAGAATACGCATTACTTTCTCACGATGGGTTGAACTATCTAAGACGGAAAAAACTTATGAGGGACTTATGGACTTAATACTTAGAGACAAAGTCATGTCGTCTGTCAATGAGTCTTTCCTTGCTTTCCTTCATGAACGTAAACCTAAAACAATAAAAGAAATGGAAGATTTCTGTTGCCAATACGTAACTGCGCACCCACACATAACCATGGGTAACTCGAAGGTGAAAGAAGGTTTACCAGTTGCTTCGGCAGCTCCGTATGGTCAAAACTTTGCTCGTAGATCCCAACAAAATTTTGATAGAAAGAGTAGCGGTAATTTCTGTCAAAATCATGGAAACCAATTTCATGGTGATTCATCTTCGAAGAATTGGAGACAACCTGATAGTACTCGTTACTATCACCCTAATAATTATAGGCATTTCAAAAGAGGATATGGTAATAGAGGTTATTCCTGCCGAAGACCTCAGAACCAAACAAATAGATGTTCGCATCAATGTGAACATGATAGTAATCGTGGAAACTGGAATTCGAACCAGGATAACAATTACAATAGAGACAATAATAACTGCAGAGATAATAATAACTTTGATAACTTCAGAGGTAATAATAGTCGGGGTAGATCTCAACACAAAAAAAAAAGAGATATCAGCAGGCTAATGCTGTACAACAGGAAACTGAGGGAGCCTGTAATCATGTTGTTGATAGTAAAAACTTTGACGCTGTCACTAGTTCTGCTTTTGACTTTGAGAGAGCAAACAAATGCCCCCAATGCAGTACTTTATTCGAACCGGGTACCATAACTACTTTGAGTTGTGGTCACCCACTTCCCGCTCTTCCTGCTGCTGTTGCGCATGACGGGAGGGGTTCTTTAATCCTACATAAGGGTCTTGTTAATGATACTCCGGTCTCACTACTTTTCGATTCCGGATGCACCACTATTGGTGTTAGACATTCGCTTGTAGATCCATCTTGTGCTACAGGAAGGGTTATTAAATGTGTCACATTTGGCGGCACTCTAGAAAAATATCCTACTGCTGTAATTCGCATTGCCACTCCTTTCTTTACTGGAGATGTGCATGCTTGTCTCTTACCTAATCCTATTGCGGACCTTATTATTGGTCGTATTCACGGAGTTACGGAGTGTACCCCACAGCAGATTGCTGCTTGGGAAGATAATAACATGCAAGCTACAAATGCAGTAGTTACAAGAGCACAAGCTCTACAAACACCCGAAACTTCACTGAATAGTGATAATGAAGTTGATAGCCAAGATAGTCACTTAGTGATTACTCGTGACTCTTTCATAAAATTGCAAGAAGAAGATCCTTCTTTAAAAAAATTCTTCGTTCTTGCGAAGAAAGGTGATCCGAATCAGGATACAAATAGAAAATCTTGGATTGCAATGAGAAACGGCGTACTTGTACGTATGGTACAAGATTCGACTACGTCGGCACATTCGCAAATTCTTGTTCCCAAGAGCATGAGAGTCCAAATATTACAACATGCTCATGACTCGCAATGTGCTGGACATATGGGTTTTGCCCGTACGAAGTCGAGAGTCCTTGCGGCTTTCTTTTGGCCTTTTGTCAATAAGGACATTCGTATTTACTGCCGATCATGCAAGGTATGTCAGGAGGTCAAATCTAGAGGACCACGACATGCTGCGCCTATCCAGGCTGCTGACATTCCTATTCGGCCGTTTCAGAAAATGGCCATAGATATTATTGGCCCATTTAAGGTCAGGTCGGCCAGAGGACATCAGTTTATCCTTACATGTGTCGATATGTGCACACGTTGGCCAGAGGCTATTCCTCTTAAGAGCATATCTACTACAGATATCGCAGATGCTCTTTGGTTGATATTTTCTCGCTTGGGGTTCCCCAGAGAAATATTGTCAGACCATGGCACTCAACTCATATCTGACACTATGTCACAGGTAATGTCTACCTTACATATTGAACGATCTCTCAGTAGTATCTACCATCCTATGTCTAATGGGTTAGTTGAGCGTCTGAATAGAACGCTCAAGACTTTGCTTGGTAAGATAACTGAAGATCATCCTCAAGATTGGGACAGGGTTTTACCCGCGGCTCTCTTTGCCTATAGAGAAGTCCCTAATGAACACACAGGATTTTCTCCCTTCGAACTTGTCTTTGGCGCGCGTCCACGCGGCCCTATGTCTTTATTACACGATCTCATCACTGCCGATGATATTAGCGATGAAACTCAATCCTCATATGAGTATGTCATTGCTCTTAGACAAAAGATCATTGAGGCATGTAAGCTAGCAACTGCTTCATCAGAAATTGCTAAAGAGAAGGCAAGACAGTTTGCTAACAAGAATAGATGTCTACGACAACTTTGTCCAGGTGACAAAGCATTCGTCCTACTCCCCAGTAGGGAAAATAGACTTCTTATTGCATGGAAAGGTCCGTATGCAATAGTCTCTCGGATTTCCGATGTTGACTATGTGGTCGATATTGATGGAAAGCATAAAACTTTCCACATAAACATGCTTTCGGAATTTCACGAACGTCCGGACTATTTGCTGCCTATTTTCCAGGCAACGGATGATGCTCCTGCACCTCACGGTCATTATTCATCCCTGTCTGTCATTCAGGATGAGGAAGCTACCTTCTCTGATGTCAACCTTCCCCTTCCAGTGGTTCCATTACATTCCACGGAATCTTGGAAAAAACGTTTCTGTTTCTCCTAATCTTTCTGGTGACGAACATCGACAAGTCTCGTCGATGTTACAAACATTTCAGGATGTTCTCACTGACATTCCTGGACACACAGATGTCATAGAACATGACATAATTCTTACCGACAATAATCCAATTAGGGTTAGGCCGTATCCTATTCCTATACACTTTCAGTCGCAAGTGGAAAAGGAATTGGATGAAATGATTCAATTAAATATAATTGAACCATCGACTTCACCATATTCTTCTTCCATGGTTATTGTCCGGAAGAAGGATAAGAACATACGAATTTGCGTTGATTATCGCAAATTGAATCAGGTCACAAAGTTCGACGCTGAACCGATGCCTTTGTTAGAAGATCTACTGATTAGACTTTCTAATTCTAGATTCTTCACTAAACTTGATTTGTCTAAAGGTTATTGGCAAGTGCCTTTAGCAGAGCATGCCAAACCTCTTACTGCTTTTTCTACACCTAGGGGTCTATTTCAATGGAATGTTATGCCTTTTGGTCTCATGAACGCCCCTGCCACTTTCGTTCGCATGATGCGTCGAATTCTGTCACATCGTTCGGATGTCATCGCATACTTAGATGACATCTGTCTCTTCAGTGATACCTGGGAAGATCACTATTTAGGGTTATATGACTTACTGTCCACTCTACGTGAGAATAATTTGACAGCAAAACCTTCTAAAGCTTTTGTTGGTTTTGGTGAAATCTCTTTCCTGGGTCATCGTGTTGGTCATGGTCTCTTGAAGACAGAAGACCACAATACTTCCAAAATACTGAACATCTCTGTTCCTAAAACGAAGAAACAAGTTAGGAGTCTCTTAGGTTTAATTCAATTTTATGGGAGATTTATTCCAAATTTATCTTCGATCATGGCACCTCTCTCAACATTGTTGAAGAAAGGTTCGCCTAATCTGGTCCGTTGGTCTGAAGAATGCCAATCTTCACTAGACCAAATCAAGAATATATTTTCTTCTCCTCCCATCTTAAGATTACCTACTCTTGATAGGACTTTTGTTCTTCGGAGTGATGCTTCATCCACTGGGATTGGAGCAGCACTGATGCAAGAATATGCAAATACTCTGCATCCTGTTATGTACATTTCTAGAAAACTAAATGCGGCAGAGAGGAACTACTCGGTTTTAGACCGTGAGTTGTTAGCGATGGTTTGGTCAATTCTAAAGCTACAAAGATTCCTCCTGGGCGCACATTTCATTCTAGAGACTGATCAGAAAGCTCTTACAGCTATTCAGACTAAGAATTTGAAGAGTTCGAGATCCACTCGATATGCTATAGCTCTTCAACCTTTTCACTTCACGGTACGAGCTATCCGTGGTGCGGATAATGTGATGGCTGACATTTTGTCTAGATGCCCACATGACTCCAACTAATACTTCTGTCCTATATTTCTATATATTACAGAGTCATAACACACCTATATTTCTACAATAGATTAGCACATCTGTACTTACTTTATATGTACACACTATCGTGCTTTGTTGTCATCTTCTTCTGTTCGTTTTTTAAGATGATAGAGGAGGACTGAGTAGTTAATATAAGGGCCGTTAGTTTACTAAACAGCCACAATTATTAATAATGTATTGTACCTTATGAAGCATATTAGTTATTAATTAGCATTATATTGCTTGTACTTTCTCAGAATGTCATTGTTGAGCTGAGGACTTACCTTACGAGTTCTAGATTGTGTACTTACCCTCGGAATACCAGAGCATATATCCTGGATCGTCATGTAGTTTAACTTTACTATGTACTTATTTCATTACATGTCAAAGAATGTACTATTTAAATTTTCCTATCAGATTTGTACATCCATTTTTAAAGACAATATTAGAGTATGCTGTTTAATGATGATTATAGTAACTTGCATACGTATATTGTGTTTACATGCTAACGTGATGTGTGTTGGTGACACCTCCCCGATGTGAATATTTTTTGAGACATATTTATTTTTCTGTTGAGGTATATCCTCACCAGACACTCTATAATTAGCCTATTGTTTGGCAATTTAATTAATTATCAGCGCATAATTCGTGCGTTTTCAGCCGCTTATCGCTTGCTCTTTGATATTGAAAAAAAAATATGTTCCACATTTTTTTTTTATCGGGAGGAGGTGGTGATATGTTGCGTGATAAATTCTCGCAACATCGTTTTGTTTCAATGTCTGTTTTATAACGCAAGGGCAACAACTGCTTGGAATTTATAGTCACTTTTCTCGGTAAGCATTTGTCTTCTCGCGTTGGTATCGAATGCAGTTAAATTTGAGCTGTGGTCATTTTTGCGCTGGACTGCGCATGACTTGTCTTGTTGTTTGGTCGATCGGTTTCCGCCCACGACTAGTGGAGTGAGCGATTTGGAATGGCGAAAGAGATGCCTCGTTGAAGAGGGGATCTCCGCTATTTTTTGTTCTGTCAGGGATGTGTAGTCCTCTTAATGGATATTTCGTTTATTCGAGATAATACCTCTAGTGTTTTCCCACATGTCGGGAGGCGTGATATTTCTGTGTATTTCATGAAAGCAAGGTAAATTGACTTTTTCATTAACTCTATCGATTTTGGGTCGTGAGCGATTTCGATTCATAGCCTGTCTCCGAAAGTCGTCGCCACGAGATGTTTTTTTCCCAGCTCACATGTCGCTGCATTGTACTGCATCGGTTGATGCATGTACCAAGGACCATTACTTGCTACTTGATTACCTGAACTAGGTTTGAAAAACCTTTGTTATCTAGAGGATATTTTTGTGGACATTATTTATACTTCGGCAGACGTGTCTGTCTTGCTGAAGTCAAACTAAGGAGAGTGAACTGATCTCATACATCTGGTTATCTCCTGGCTGTTATAGAAAAGGATGGAGTTTTCCACCTGACTACATTTACAGCACTATGAAATATAACATGCATCTGACTCATCATTGTGATGCTGTCTACCGTCTATTGCTGTATTGAATGTTGCTGTGATAATGACTGTTTGATGTGCCTACACATTTGCGTAACCATTTTGTCACTGTGGCGTCCACAATAAATAATGAAGAAAAACGTCAACGGCTGTTTCAAGAATCATTGACTTTATACGTCGTGAGTTTACTGACGTCCTATGTGGATTGCCCTGTTATTTTTGTATGAACATGTTTTGACTGAACACATCTGCACACTACACAAAACCAGACATGCGGATACCATCCATCATCATATGGCATCACGCATCAGGTACCCAATTTTTCAAATTCGTCCTTGACATAAACAACCACTTTTCCTAGTTCTAAGAAAATATTTGCCTAAAATGCATTGTGGAACGAGGAGGGGCAAGGATAGATGAAATGCTAATTCGTTTCGCATTGATTTTAAACTAAAAGCCAACACTAGCACAGGGGCAAGCCTTGCCTTAGGGGTTTTCCCAAATACAATGAAAAAGTTAGAAATGTATACACTAATGTCATGTAAACATGTTAAGCTCTTATTATGAATGACATAAGCTCTCGTATTTAGCTTGATAGTACATGGAAAAAGAGTGAACGAGAGGTAGTTTAAAAATAAACAACTAACATAGAAAAAAAGATAGAATTTTGAACCAAACCACATAGCCCCTTAAAAATCGTAGATTCGTGTACCTGAAGACTTGCTGACCAAGAATATGGTGTTAGTTATATAAATAGTCCCTTAACTAATCAACTATTGATAAAACCATACATAGAGATCAGAGATACTGTCAGGTCAAGTCATATCTGCTTAGATTGGATCCCATATTTTTTGGGGAAAAAGTTGGTGACAGATAGTCTCAGATAGTACAGTGAATCCGATTGGGTGGCATTTGAAGTGAGACGAAATATTATTGGCTGACCTTTGAATAAACATAAATAGCCTCGTAACGTAGGAAAAGTTTGAATGATATTTTTTGAAAGACTGTTTACCCTTGTAAAATTAAAAGTGATTGGCCAACTGAATCGATATTGTCAGAATAAGCGTTAGGGGGGACGCCATTTCTAGAAAATTTTCACAGTGATAGATGAGATCAGGCTGTGCTTTCAAATACATTTCTGGACAGCCTGGACAACAAAACAGATCGAAACTGTGTCAGTCATCGTCTCTGTGTATTTCATTGAACATTGTGAGGTCCTGGGTACTGACGTTAATGTGGTACCAAACGCTTGAAAACCGATTGATTCAGGACTCTGCCGGTTTACTGCGAGCCCATGCTAGTGGCCATTGCCTATCAAACAGGGAACAGATTGTCAAGCGAGCAGAGGAAAGGTTCAACCTATATTCTACTGCAAAGATAAGTTCTCGTTCGGCACCTGAAAGCTCAACTACAGAACTTTATAAGAAGAAATATAAAAAGTGACAGTGAATAAAATTGGGACAAATATTAATAGTTCCACAAGTGACAAAATAGAAACAGACATTAATAAAAGGATGTGATTTCAAACAACAACCTAGTGGTACTACCAGTATTTCCTTAAAGTAGGAGAACACTACAGACGTATATGAGAATAATATTTTTATGTATGGACAGAGGATCTATTGTGCTATTTGACTGATGTAATTGATTATTTTGATTTCACTTTTAAATTGTCAATCCTGATTCCAAATAAATTAGAATCAGGATAATAAAATTGTAAAAATTATCTTTACACAAAATTCAACCACAGTCTTAAATAAGATAGCCTTTTAGAGTGTCGTTTGTATGTTATTGTGGTAGTACTATTGTTGCCGGTCGATTTATAAGTAAATTTGTGTTGTAAAACTTTTACTTGTCCAAGCTAGATAATCGGGGTTTTACTTTCGTGATAATTTGTTTAGGATTGTCTCCCTTCCTTGCAAATCATTGTCTCTGTCTTATATTCTCTGGGCATGCGCACATGCTGAGGGCAATTTCAGACTTCCGCAGTGAGACGATGAAACCCTGAGCTGAAGGGTTGGACATGTTTTTCGTCCGTACGATTTCCTCTAGATCATGGGGTTGGAAAGTTCTTCCATACGACTGAAATGTCATGGTTTGCCCCTTTGATTCTGTGTTCGTCAAGTTAGACGATTACTGTTATATGTGTATCCATGGAATTCTTTTTTGAAAGGTAAAGAAGACTATAACTTTGTTTCGACTTATCGAACGTTAGGGTACCTTTGCAGTGAGTGAAACTCACTTATTTAAAGAGACAGAATTCCTGTGCTTCTTGGTATAGCCAAATGAGTATTATGTTTATGGAACAGAAGCATTATTATGATGATGATGATGATGAACGCCACAGATGGCGGAATATTACGTTAGCATGGACTATTCGTGCCTGCTAATTTTGGGATACACAGCTGTATAAGTATTGAAGCCCTGGACTACGGCCAATACTATCCAGCAAGAGGAAAGATATTTGGCGATCTATGCCAATGATGATGATTTCAGCCTGAAATATTGCTACTATGCAATTCATAAACTCTTTGTTGGACGACAGAGTTTATTTGAGTATCTAACGCGCTGAGTTAGTGGTACAGAAGATTACTGTAACTACAGAGACAGATAATGATTGTTTATGTCCTGATGTACAATGCACGCCTTGTTAACTACCATGTTCAACAACCATTTCGTATGATGTGATGTCTCTGACCATTATCAATTTGACTGTCTTAACCATGCTACTGTTGGTTTTCGTGAATAAATACGTATAATGTGCCAGCAGTCTTCGTTACGTCATTGACGACTGCATATGAGTGTAAGGGTGTATTATTCATCTACCAAGAGCTCTGAGCATTCGCGTCTGCACCCACACTCAACACATTATCATACAGACGGTACACGAACACTGTTTTGAGGGGCTAACATAACTGGCAGAACCCCGCGCTGGTGACCTACATTCCAGTCCAGATGACAGACGACACGGTCACTCCGCCATTTTCTCCACGCATACACAGTGTACCAGTACTTCTACATTTCTGACAGTAACAACTATGTGCTGTTGTGAATAATAAACTATTTGTTTGTATGTTTGTTGATTTTTGTACATTACACTCTACATTCATAACCCTAGACACAACACGAAGTCATTTAATATAATAATAAATACATTTTGAATGAGATAAAAGAGGTGGTAGCGGAAAGGTACCCTGAAAAGTTCACAATACTATTGGGTAAATTCAGGGACCTTCATAGCTAATCTCATTTAATACAAATATAATAATACCTACAACAATTCATAACATCAAATCCACCACATACTGTTCTTACAATGCATGTGACTTTAAACAGATGAAAGTCAATTAAATATCTGGTAAAGTCCATTATATAACTATAACCACCAGGCCTTTACACCCCTCCACTTTAATATTATCCTTTTTCATAGTTTCTTCTTGATTTTGTTTGTTTGTTTTTTATTTTATTATTTAACGTATAGGCCTAAGCACAATTGTAGTATCCCTATTTTCAAATGTGATGCCACTTTCTCATGTCGGCAGTTGTTCATATTATTTGGAATTGAAAACAATATATATCTGTAACTGTCTTTTTTCTCTTGTTGATGTGATCACTGGCCCAAGACAGTATACATGTTGTTAGATGTGTAGTGCGAGCGTATGATGAGTTGAGTGTGGGTGCGAATGAAGACGCGAATGTGTTTAGGCTCGTATAGATGTAGATCCTGCAACCCATACTCTCACATGCAGTAATCAAGGATGCTTTGACACTGCAGGCATGTTTCAAGACATTTATTGACGGGAACACACATAATATCAACAGGAACAGTCAGTGTAACAGGGTCATGCTGACCTGACATCGATAGGTATACATTTGGCATTCAAAAAGGTAAACATCAGAATAGACGTGCATGGTCAATAGCAAAGTTCTTCAATAATGACAGTTCGTAGCGTCGCCCTTGGCGTCTCTGACTAAACGCGTCAGATGCCTTAGTTACCTTGACACACAGGTGCAACTTGGCACTCCCTGCCAATTGCACATATCAGGCTGTAGTATAATAGCCGGAAGCACAGGCCTCGTTCTGACATCGGCCGTGTACTTCTGTTAAATAGGTTATCATCAACCCTGCAGTAATACTTATTGTAGATAGAAGTTCCGCCAATCTGCGGCTCCCACAATATATCTTCGTCACTGGATTTCTGGACAATATAAGACTAACAGTCTTGGATGGCTACCTCGAGCACAAATATATATCAGTTCTGAAATGGCGGATCAGTGAGCTGCTGTTCACCCTAGGTAATCCTTTACATGTTCTGCCACCGAAAAGCGTAATAATGCATAAAGGTCGGTATTACCTGGTAAATGAATCCTCAGAACTACACAAGGAATTCTGTCGTCATCCCGACGCACAGAGATTCACTGGGGAAAACTGCCATAGCAGTTACTTCGAAGATTCTCCCCGAAAAACAATGGACTCTTGGTCCCTTCAGAAAAACAGGACCTCCCGGCTTCCCGGAAGTATATCTCACTCCCGCTTAAAAAACCTTCCCATAGGCCTACGCCGAACTGTCAACCTCTGACCCTACAGGTCAAACACAATGAATGAATAAACAAGGGAAGACAACCCCTAATCAACCTGACATCGCAGGTAAAGACACAATTATACTTATGATACAAACATAAGCAAATAACTTGACAGATGACTCCGTCGAAAATGACAGCAACATTACTACCACCCCCCTGTAAAAAAAAAAAAAATGCAATTTTTTTTTTTTTTTTTAATATGTTCATGAGCAAGATAGCACCAGTATCACTTCTGTGCTCATGCAAACAATGAACCTAATATCAGGTACAATAGAAGAGGGTACAAATCATCTCCCAACATAGGAGAAAATATTTCCTTTAAACCAAACAAACTAAGGGATACCATTCAAGAAACCTAAGTTGCTGGCAATACCAATCATATATCAAACATTACTAAATAATATAATCATAGCAATATACAAATGTCAATGCTATTTTAGCAACATATCACTGATGGATGGACAAAATGAAATTTGTTAAATTATCTAAACATCATCCAAATACATTTGTATTACAACATATTATGATATGAAGGACAGACCTAAGTCTGAAAGTATATCAGGAAAAACTAGGACACAAGATTTAACTGGAATCATGTGGGCATCTAGACAATATGTCCGCCATCACATTATCCGAACCACGGATAGCTCGCACCGTGAAATGGAAAGGCTGAAGAGCAATAGCATAACGAGTAGATCTCGAGCTCTTCAAATCCTTACTTTGCATAGCCGTAAGAGCTTTTTGGTCGGTTTCCATAAAGAAATGCGCGCCCAGAAGGAACCTTTGTAGCTTAAGAATGGACCAAACCATAGCCAACAATTCACGGTCCAAAACCGAGTAATTCCTTTCTGCCGCATTCAGCTTCCTAGAAATATACATTACAGGATGCAGAGTTCCTGAATATTCCTGCATTAGTGCCGCTCCAATGCCAGTGGAAGAGGCATCACTACGAAGGACAAAAGTCTTATCAATCGTCGGTAGTCTTAAGATAGGATGAGATGAGAACAAATTCTTAACCTGATCCAATGAAGTTTGGCATTCTTGGGACCAACGCACCATATTAGGAGAACCTTTTTTCAATAACGTTGAAAGTGGTGCCATAATGGAGGACAGATTCTCAATGAATCTTCCATAGAATTGTATCAATCCCAAGAGACTACGCACTTGCTTTTTTGTCTTCGGAACCGAGATATTTAATATCTTTGAAATGTTTTGGTCCTCTGTCTTCAACAGACCATGACCAACTCGATGACCTAGGAAGGAAATTTCACTAAACCCAACAAAAGCTTTAGAGGGTTTAGCAGTCAAACTATGCTCACGTAGAGTAGATAGCAATTCCTTCAGACCCACATAGTGTTCTTCCCAAGTATCGCTGAAAAGACAGATGTCGTCTAAATATGCAATGACATCTGCACGATCTGATAGAATTCGTCGCATCATGCGCACGAAAGTCGCTGGGGCGTTCATAAGCCCGAAAGGCATAAAATTCCATTGAAACAGACCCCTAGGTGTCGAAAAAGCAGTGAGAGGTTTGGCGTGTTCCGTCAGTGGGACTTGCCAATAACCTTTCGACAAGTCTAGTTTAGTAAAGAATTTAGCTTTAGAAAGTCTAATAAGTAGATCATCTAATAACGGCATAGGTTCAGCATCGAACTTCGTAACTTGATTTAATTTGCGATAATCAACGCAAAGACGTATGTTATTGTCTTTCTTTCGAACAATAACTATTGACGAAGAATAAGCTGAAGTGGATGGTTCAATTATTTGTAGTTGAATCATTTCATCCAATTCTTTCTCGACTTGTGCTTGAAAATGAATAGGTATTGGGTATGGTCTTACTCTGATCGGATTACGATCAGTAAGTATGATGTCATGTTCTATGACATCTGTGTGTCCAGGAATGTCGGTAAGGACATCCTGATATGATTGTAACGTAGAGGATACTTGACGTTGTTCCTCAAAAGACAAGTTGGAAGAGACTGTAACGTCTCTCCACGATTCCGTTGAAGTAAGTGGAATCGCTGGAAGAGGTAAGTTCACGTCAGAAAAAATAGTTTCCTCACCTGTATAACGGACAGGGATGAGATGTGACCATGTTGAACTGGAGAGTCGTCCGTCGCCTGGAGAATAGGCTGTAAATAGTCTGGACGTTCAATAAACTCTGTTAGCATATTTATATGGAAGGTTTTATGCCTTCCATCCACATCGACAATATAGTCGACATCAGAAATTTTCGAGACTATAGTGTATGGACCCTTCCAAGAAATGAGAAGTCTATTCTCTCTTGAGGGCAGTAAGACATATGCTTTGTCTCCAGGACAAAGTTGACGTAGGCGTCTTTTCTTATTAGCAAATCGCCTAGCTTTTTCTTTCGCAAATTCGGAAGATGAAGTTGCTAACCTGCACGATTCGATAATCTTTTCTCTAAGAGCTATAACATATTCATATGACGATTGTGTATCATCGTCAATATTATCGGAAGTTATCAAATCGTGTAACAAGGACATTGGCCCGCGCGGTTGCGCGCCAAAGACAAGTTCGAAAGGAGAAAACCCTGTATGCTCGTTGGGAACCTCTCTATAGGCAAAGAGGACTGCAGGTAAAACCCTGTCCCAATCTTCAGGATGATCCTCCGTTATCTTGCCAAGTAAGTTCTTTAGTGTCCTGTTAAGACGTTCTACCAATCCATTGGACATTGGATGATAAATACTACTGAGAGACCTTTTAATGTCTAGCGTAGCCATTACCTGAGACATAACGTCCGAAATTAACTGAGTGCCGTGATCCGACAGTATTTCTCCGGGGAATCCCAGACGAGAAAATACGAGCCAAAGAGCATCAGCGATATCGACAGTTGATATGCTCTTCAGAGGAATAGCCTCTGGCCAACGCGTGCACATGTCCACGCAAGTGAGGATAAATTGGTGTCCTCTGGCTGACTTAATTTTGAACGGACCAATGATGTCTATAGCCATTTTCTGAAACGGCCGAATCGGAATATCTGCAGCCTGAATAGGAGCAGCATGTCTCGGACCTCTAGACTTGACCTCTTGACAAATTTTGCAAGATCGGCAATAAATTCGGATGTCTTTATTCACGAATGGCCAAAAGAATGACGCAAGGACTCTAGTTTTAGTTCTGGAAAAACCCATGTGTCCAGCACACTGAGAATCGTGTGCATGCCGAAGAATTAAGGCTCTCATACACTTAGGCACAAGAATTTGCGAGTGCATAGACTTGTCCGAGTGTTGTACCATTCGTACCAATATACCATTCTTCATAGTAATATACGATTTGTGATTCGTATTTTGATTGGGATCCCCTTTCTTTGCAAGAAGGAAGTATTTCTTCAAAGAAGGATCCTCTTCTTGACGTTTAACAAACGAGTCATGGGAAATCACCAAGTGCTCGTCTTGGCTATCAACTTCATTACTATTATCAGATGAAGTTGGGGGATTAAGAGCTTGAGCTCTTGTCACCACTGCATTGACCGTTTGAATGTTTTTTTCTTCCCAACTAGAAATTTGTTGCGGGGTGCATTCCTTAACCCCATGAATACGACCGATTATAAGATCCGCAATAGGATTAGGAAGAAGACATGCATGGACATCTCCTGTGAAGAAAGGAGTGTCAATCCTAATAATAGCAGTAGGATAGCTTTCCATAGTACCACCAAATGTAACACATTTGATTGTTTTTCCAGTGGCACAGCAAGGATCTATCAGAGACTCCTTAACCCCGACGGTAGTACATCCCGAATCGAAAAGTACTGAGACTAGCCTATCATTTATTAGACCTTTATCTAAGATGAGAGATCCTCTCCCATCATGCGCAACTGTAGCAGGTAGAGCAGGAAGAGGGTGACCACAACTTAGCGTAGATACAGTTGATGAGTCAAACAATGTTAAGCATTGGGGGCATTCAGTTGCTCTCCCAAAATCGAAAGCACAACCAGTGATAGCCCTAGAGTTACCACTATCATTTACTGTATTACAGGCTCCATCAAACTCTTGTTGCGCAGAGTTTGCCTGTTGGTAAGGTCTTTTTTTTGTTAAACCTAGGTCTACCTCGATTATCATTTCCCCTGTAATTATTTTGACTATCATTTCCCCTGTAATTATTTCGATTATCATTTCCCCTGTAATTGTGATCATATTGTCTATTGTACTCATCATTCCGGTTTGAATCCCGGTTTCTAAATTCACCATCGTCATAATCTTGACGTCGAGAATGATTACCTCGAAAATTTGAATAGTTATTATTTGGATAGCCTTTACGAAAGTGTCTCAAATTATTACCACTAAAATTACGAGAACTACCATCTTGTCTCCACTGCATAGACGAAGAACCATCATGTGTTGGATTACTCCGCTTCTGAGTGTAATTTTGATTACTTCCCCTATTCCAATTTTGTTGAGCACCCTGAAAATTTTCTGAAATTAGGGCCATATGGTGTTGCCGAAGCAGCTGGCAACCCTTCTTTCACTTTAGAATTGCTAACTGTAGCATGGGGATGTGCTGTGGCATACTGACAACAGTATTCCTCCATTTCTTTTAAGTTTTTAGGCTTACGCTCATGAAGGAATGCAAGAAAAGAATCATTAACAGATGACAAAACCTTATCTCGCAATAATAAGTCCATTAGACCTTCATATGTTTTCTCAATCTGAGACAACTCAACCCATCGTGTAAATGTACGACGTATCTTTGTAACAAAATCAGAGAAATCTACTCCATTTTCTGGCAACATTGTCCTAAAACGAAGACGATAGTCTTCTTGTTTTAATTGGTATTTTTTTAGCAATGCTGCCCTGACAACATCATAATTAGTCCTCTCATGTTCGTCTATTGTCATAAGAGTAGTCACTGTGTCACCTGTAAAAAATGGCATCAGTTGTTCAACATATTTTTCCTTTTTTATGTTATGCGTATCGCACAAAAATTGGAATCTATCTAGATAATCTGCTACGTCATCCTTTAAAGGATTGAAATGAGGCAATTTAATCCTACTAACAAACTCCTTTGTCGTACTCGAAGTTGTTTGCTGAGCACCCGTACTCGCCAATTTCAATTTCTCTAACTCCAAAATTGCGAGTTTTTCATCAAGTTCCATCTTCTGTTTTCTTTCCTCATGTTCCATTTTTCTAATTTCAGCCTCAGCAGCAGCTTGAAGTTTTTTTTTTCCTCTGCAGCAGCTTGAAGTTTTTTTTCCTCTGCAGCAGCTTGAAGTTTTTTTTCCTCTGCAGCAGCTTGAAGTTTTTTTTCCTCTGCAGCAGCTTGAGCTTGAATTTTTTTTGTCTTCCATTTCCATCTGGAATTTTCTTTCATCAGCTGCAGCTTGAGCTTTCCTCTCCTCAGCAGCAGCTTGAGCTTTTCTCTCCTCAGCCTCTCTTTGATACCTTCTTTCTTCAAGTTCTAATCTTCTATTCTCAGCTTCTAGCTTCTTTAGTTCAGCTTCTGCTTTCAATTTAATTTCCTCTTTTTGTTTCTTTTCTTCTGACTTTAATGCAATGGCGAATTGAGCAGATGAATATTCTTCCAATTCTTTACCAGACTTACCAAGGGTCAACCCTTGCTGGATGAAGAAATCCAATGTAGACATTCTGTCTAATGAGATCAGAAACCTGAAAAAAATTAAATAAATTACCTTATCCCACTTCAATGGGAGACAAGTCTGAAATGCTAGACTTGTATACTCACTTCACTTTATTTTACTGTCTTAGTCTTAGACAAAGACTTTGTATGTTCCTCTTGTTTATAATGTACCCAAAAAATCACTTGAGTACCTGTGGGAAAAAAAAAATTCCCTTATATCCCACTCACTATGGGCACAAGTCTTTTTTATAAAGAACTTGAATTTGTATATCACCTTGTCTCAATCTTTGTAGATAACAAGTCTTTTATCAAAGAACTTGTATAAATATCTTATATAATAATATTTTATTAAGAAACTCTATATGAAGAGTCTACCTTATCAATAATATCAAAACATGACCAAGTATGTGTATGTAGACTGTGCATGACAGTAATGTAGTACAACCAAAAAAAAAAAAAAAAATACAAAGACAAAGATACAAAACAATACAAATGGCAACACTGTTTTAACCAAAAATGTGTAGAGAAATACACAAGAAAGGAGAGACCTACAGAATACAAACAAAACAAATCGACAATCAAAACTGAAAAACAGACAAAATATTACAAAAACAACGTTAAGTACAATTACATCACAGCTAACATCAATAGCGACCAATTGTCACTAGCAAATTTCCAAATTAAGAAAATTTGCACCTACAGACCGCTTACAGTAAGCCTCGATCAAGTGGCATATTTACCGTAAGACCCACCAACCGAAAAACCCGCAGAAAAATACACCAAAAACAGTAGAAGTGACATAAACATATAGCAATCAATTTCAATGTGTTGCAGAACAAGTTCAGTCACAGCTGAAACTAAAATAAATTTCTTGCTCCTTGCGAACACAGAAACGAAATGTCAAACGCGCACTGAACGTCAAATCCACTGTAACATAAAGTGGTATTCACGAACCAAAGTTACTATGACCTTCTCAAATTAGGGCTTGCACATTGAATGTTTACAATTTCACGTACTGTTTACAGACACTTGACCTCCAACAATGTAGCTTGAATGCTCTGACCTAGAAAAGTCTGTTGTTGAATGAAACGTGTCACAACCCGCAGTACTGTTTACAATAGGAACCCGCCTTCTATGCAGTTATGGTCCACGTAGCAAATGCCTAGTAGTTCACTTCAGTACTTGTCTTGTTATGCTTTATGTAGCATTATAATATAAATGCTCGTACTGTTTATTTGTGTCAACCGTTGATGACCTATATCTGTCCTGTTGTAGCCAAAACTTGCAAGTGTAGAATTAGCGCTGTGTTACGGCTGTCCCGTGTGTAGCTTAGACCCACAGATCAGAAGTGTAATGTGTACTTGTCCTTCTTGTAACTTTCTCGACAAAACTGGAGACATCATACATGTAACAGCCAACCAGGAATGTAAATTTCTGGATCCATAAATGTCAACAATAATGTCAAATGCTCGCTCTGTTCTTTTTAAACCCACAGATCTGGTCCATCAGAAATGTAAGTTTCTAGGCCACATTGGCGACAAGAAATGTATCATAAGAGCCCACGTAACTGGTCCACCAGAAATGTAACTGTCTTTTTTTTCTTGTTGATGTGATCACTGGCCCAAGACAGTATACATGTTGTTAGATGTGTAGTGCGAGCGTATGATGAATTGAGTGTGGGTGCGAATGAAGACGCGAATGTGTTTAGGCTCGTATAGATGTAGATCCTGCAACCCATACTCTCACATGCAGTAATCAAGGATGCTTTGACACTGCAGGCATGTTTCAAGACATTTATTGACGGGAACACACATAATATCAACAGGAACAGTCAGTGTAACAGGGTCATGCTGACCTGACATCGATAGGTATACATTTGGCATTCAAAAAGGTAAACATCAGAATAGACGTGCATGGTCAATAGCAAAGTTCTTCAATAATGACAGTTCGTAGCGTCGCCCTTGGCGTCTCTGACTAAACGCGTCAGATGCCTTAGTTACCTTGACACACAGGTGCAACTTGGCACTCCCTGCCAATTGCACATATCAGGCTGTAGTATAATAGCCGGAAGCACAGGCCTCGTTCTGACATCGGCCGTGTACTTCTGTTAAATAGGTTATCATCAACCCTGCAGTAATACTTATTGTAGATAGAAGTTCCGCCAATCTGCGGCTCCCACAATATATCTTCGTCACTGGATTTCTGGACAATATAAGACTAACAGTCTTGGATGGCTACCTCGAGCACAAATATATATCAGTTCTGAAATGGCGGATCAGTGAGCTGCTGTTCACCCTAGGTAATCCTTTACATGTTCTGCCACCGAAAAGCGTAATAATGCATAAAGGTCGGTATTACCTGGTAAATGAATCCTCAGAACTACACAAGGAATTCTGTCGTCATCCCGACGCACAGAGATTCACTGGGGAAAACTGCCATAGCAGTTACTTCGAAGATTCTCCCCGAAAAACAATGGACTCTTGGTCCCTTCAGAAAAACAGGACCTCCCGGCTTCCCGGAAGTATATCTCACTCCCGCTTAAAAAACCTTCCCATAGGCCTACGCCGAACTGTCAACCTCTGACCCTACAGGTCAAACACAATGAATGAATAAACAAGGGAAGACAACCCCTAATCAACCTGACATCGCAGGTAAAGACACAATTATACTTATGATACAAACATAAGCAAATAACTTGACAGATGACTCCGTCGAAAATGACAGCAACAATATCCTAATTATAACCCATCAGAGGTTGAACGGGATTTCTGTTTATCTTCATTAATTTAAAAAAAAAAAGAAAAAAAGAAAGAGCACACTATAATTAAAAACCCGTCAAGTTTGACGGGTTATTGCTAGTTGTAAATAAAGAGTAAATTAAAATTTCCAAATTATGTGTATGTCTTTCCGCAAGCTGCTAGGTTTGTAGCTGTAGTTTTTTTTCTTCTTTTCCAGGTTGTAAAACAGGAATCATAATTGTATCTTCCTGTTTATGGAAGATCTGGAATATGCAGATGACATTGCACTACTCGCACATTCACATCAACATGTCCAAGAAATAACAGAAATACTGAATAAGTATAGCCAGCAGGTGGGTCTGAACATCAATCTAAAGAAGACAGGTCATGACACTCAATGTGGGCAATCATGAGTCCACAACAATAAGGAACCAGAAGCTGAAACAGACAGACACATTTACATACCTAGGATGCATAGTAACACCTGACGGTGGAACAAGCAAATACATCAACAGAATGAATAAATTGAGAACAGCCTTTGCTTGTCTAAACAACACCTGGAAGTCCTCTCAGCGGCTATCCATAAAAGACGTCCACAGGAGAGTGGGGAGGGAGGGGTATGTAAAAAGTGGACAACTGTGGACATGGGGGGGGGGGGGGGGGGGATTTAAGTTGAAAGTGGATGTCCGATTCACAAACCACATTTCAACTCTCACTCACATATAAATCTATCTACAGTAACAAACCCTCTTATCTTCGAAAGCTTCTTACTGTCCAGTTAAACCCAAATAAACGTTCTTCAGATTTTGTCCCTCTAGCCAGGCCTTCCAATCCTTCAGACTCAAAATCTCTAATACGAAGAGGTTTTAACTTCGATGCTCCTGTTCTCTGGAACAAACAACCTTAGTATATTAATTCTCTGGGAACCGACATGACAATTATTGTGATTTCATAATTAGATTCTTTTCTATGCGAATTTACATAGTTTTAGTGCTTTTTTTGTTACTTACTGTAAGATATGAAGTTAAAACTGTTTCAGTTGTATGCAACACTGAGTTGAGACTTGTATGTTATGTAATGTGCAATATTTAGAAACTTGTGGTTCACATAATTAAACTGAGTTATCTGTATACAAATGATGTAATGTAAAACTAAGTTTAAAATTTAGGTAGGTGATTAAAATTTTAAGCTTATGTGTTTATGTGTTTAATCAAGTCCGCGTGGAGTGGACGTCCACAGGGGAGGGGAAGAAGATGTCAATTAAAAGTGGACATGGGGGAGGGGAGGGTAAAAAAATGCCAGAATTTTGTGGACCTCTGTTATGGATGGCTCCTCATTACAGCACAAACACCAAATTAAGATTATATGAGAAATCTGTACTTTCTGTGCTTCTCTATGGTGTGGAATGCTGGAGAGTAACAGGAAGGAAATGTCCGCTTTCCACACAATCTGCCTAAGGAAAATTCTCCAAATCTTTTGGCAGAATACCATCACCAACCAAGAACTGCTTACTCGGAGTAACCAACAGGAATACACACTATCATAGCTGGCAGACACTGGAGTTGTGTTGGCCATGTCCTCAGAAGAGACTCCGATGAAGAGACAAGAATAGACCCCTGAAGGAAAGCGAAAGAGAGGACGGCCCAAAAAATACGTGGTGGAGAACTGTGGAGGCCGAGGTGCAAAGAATGATCTAGAGCTGAGGCACTGTACGAAAGATGGCCTCCGACTGAACAAAAAGTGGAAGCAGTTTGTTGCTGCCCTACACAAGACGCCACAAGGGGTGATGGCCACTGACTGCTTTGACAGCTAAGGATCAAAGAAGATGTTTATGGCACTGTACCTTCTTTCCAAATGACATTAATGATTTCAAGTCATTCTTTTTGCTTGGTCTTCCAAGGTGTTTTAATATTTCATTTGTGACTACATCTTTCCTGCAGATTTGTTGTGTTTAAGTTGCATGTCATGAAATGGTCCTATTACTACATCGTCTTTTACCTTTTTCTTCATCGTTCTCATGTTCTTCTTTCCTGTCTTTGCCCGTTCATCCAACATCGCTGGCAAACTCACTTTGTCCTCTTTTAATTTTAATCTTTCATGTCTTAGCACTTTAGTCTAACGTTATTATTCATAAACACGCCTTGCTCTACCTGATGCTATTATCCTCATGGGTAACTGCCAAGTTAGCGATATGGCGTACAAGAGATAACATAGTCTCCTGTATTTATAAAATGTGTATCCCACATTTGATACAATATTGGGCATAGCAATTCGGCATTTTAAGACACAGGACTTTAGATAGAAATCTGATTATCCAAGATTAAGCATGTCGTGAAGTCCAGGTGGATGGCAGAAAAGAAGCTTAATCTCTGTTGTCTGGGGCTATAGCGAGACAAAGGAAGCTGTGCTGGTTAAAGGTGGACATGCAAGGCGGTCAACAATGGAACATAATTCTATAAGCTTGGCGCTAGTCTTTAGAGAGATAATTTTAGTGAATTGCTCTAACCCATGGACAATTACAACCCTCGCCTTTTTGCATCACCTGACAAGGAGACGGTACACCCAAGCCTGTCCCTGTCATTACTTGACAGCCCGGACTAACGCATGAGCAAGATCCTGTCCCTTTCATTACTTGACAGGCCCAGACTAACGCATGAGCGGGCAAACATATGCACCTGCTGAGAAGGAAACAAATTACTTGATGATATGCGGAATTCGAGGAGCGGCCCAAGAATTGCGACATACTAGCGACAAGGATTATAATGTAACAGGGGGTTGAATCTAGTATGGTTTTACACACATCCGTGCTGCATAGTGCAAGTCCCAGAACGGTAGAAATTTTCATAAATTAATTCCAATGGTTGGATAAATTATAATTGTGTTTCAAGTAGTTTCGCAAGAGGAAAGGTTCGTAGACTTTATAAAAAGCATGTATGATTTTCCTTTTTAATTACTTGTGAATAGGCCAGTGTGGACCTGCCAGTGTCCGATTAGATAACTCGATTCTCAAATGGACTGACATTATGACATTTTCAAGTGTCAAAGACCACAGGGCAGAAAAAATATGCAGAATGACACATAACTAAGCAGGATAAGTCAGGCAATTTGCACAGAAAGGAAGTTTCCAGCAAGCTCATGAATCATTAGCCAGAGGGTGTACCTAATCTATTGGTGTGATGGCAATGGTCAGGGTGGTTTAAGTAGCAGTCAGAACTTGCAATATTACCTTTACAGACCCTGAATGACGTCTTGTATTTAATTGTCTATGTGACAAGCCCATTAAAAGAGTTGTGATTCGGGAAACTCACTAGGAAAAGTTTGGTTATGACATTACTAACTTGTACACATTTTAAAAATTACTTTTCACAATTAATTTTGTACTAAATTAGCGAAATATTGTTTAAGTCATACATAATGCATTGCCTCTTGCAACTAATGTGTGAAACAGTATTTTATTCATACCATTGTTTCCCACGATTAACTTTATAGGAAACTTTAGGAGCATCGTTGCATTTCTACACTTAGGAACGATATACATTCACTATCATGGAAGGAAATCATAAGAGGAGTTGCACATTGTTGCAAAATCATCATAACAAATAGATCAAAACATACTATGATGTGCATCAAACTATGTCATCATAGCTGTCTCAAAGCTATTAGAGTTTAATTAATTAATTAATTTTTTTTAAAGTTAAAAAGGAATGACGGACAGCTAGAAAGGAATTTAACCACCATGAAATTTATGAAGCTATTGAGTGTCTTTAGTCATGCAGAAATCTGAGTCAAACAAACCCAGTGTTTGAACACCAGAAAGGAACTGTTTATTTCCTATATGAGTAGCAGAATTTGCTGCGCTGTCATCTCCTCAGCAAGAAGAAAGAATAGAAACGTGACACACTCATGTGATTGTCTAGTGTCAACAGCAAGGTGCAGCCAGTTTGTAAGCCCATTTTTTAGTATACACCTCCTGAGTTTACATGTTCATTATTATTCAACCATCCAGTATAACCAGACATGGCCTTAACTGGAAACTACAGGGGAAGAGAAGACTGGAGAGAATGGTGGAAGAGAAAGCCAAGGTAGCCAGGACCTCAAATACAGTGCTGAAAATGACTGCCCAAAATAGAAAACTAATGGTCAGCAGCTATTGCAAGCCCTATATTCCACATGGAGAAAAACACAACTGAGGAAGAAGTAGTATGTTCAATTCATGATTATTTGTACTGTTTGTCTTATTTCAAGTTTTCAAATGATTAATGTACTGTTTGTCTTATTTCAAGTTTTCAAATGATTAATCTTCCAACACAACTTTTATTTTTTGTTTACTTCAAGAAGGCTGGTGTAAGTTCTGGTAAAACAAATTCATAGTTAAACTTTGCATGAATATTCTACAGGTTTCTAGTGTAGAACAGACCCAGAAAACCATCAATTACACTATATATGCAGTTGTCTCCGACCAGTGACTTTAACTGGTGTTTTTAAAAAAAGACAATGACAATTTACAAAAGAAGTGTTCTCAACTGATCCTGTGTTAAGTTATAGCTAAGTTAGCAGCATTGTGGTGTATGTCTTGTAATTTGTTTGATATTCATGCTTCTGTTTTTTTCCCCAAGCTGTCCTTTAATAAATCTACTGTGATTACAAAGACAACAATGATCGTGGATTGTCTGTTTTAATCGTCAGCAAGCACATGTAGTTTTGAGGGGTCTCTGTGGAGACAAAGAAAAATTAGGACTACTTCTCTCTCTCTGTGTGGATGCCATCTTACTCATACAGCTTTCTTCCCTTGAAATTAATATTTAATATGCATGTGAGAATAAATGGATTCTGTATAAAAGATGAGAGAAAGGAAGGGCAGAATTCTAAATCCTAAAATAATGTTTGTTCATTTAGGCATGTTGTATAAAGCAACTAATATGTGGCTGTACTTGGGGCAGCTGGCAACCTCATTATGTGAAACATATTGCTGCAGGAACTACAGCTACAGAACGTGTGCTGTGATGCAAGTTTCCTCCAAGATGGCCAGCTGTAGTGGTTGTTGTAGTAGGAGACAAAAAGTAGTTGAATGAAAGCTCACGTAGGATGGACACCTAAAAGACTGATAATAGTTCAAGCATGTGTGCTATTTGAACAGCTTCTTACATCAAATTGTGGAGAAGAACATGAAAAATATGGAGGTCAGCAACTGTACACAATAATGTACAGTCAACGTTTTATATCTTTCACACAATACTTCCATTAAAACTTCAAATAAATGAAGAAACATTTTACACAACAGAAGCATGCTCAGCAATTTATGGGTTCAGAAAACAATACAAAATATATTTAAAAGTATACTATTTTTTCACATACATATATATATTTAATACATTTTATATATTTTTTTTAGAGAGGGGGGGGGGGGGGGGGGGGGGGGGGGGGGGGGGGGGGGGGGGGGGGGGGGGGGGGGGGGGGGTGGGGGGGGGGGGGGGGGGGGGGGGGTGGGGGGGGGGGGGGGGGGGGGGGGGGGGGGGGGGGGGGGGGGGGGTGGGGTTGCTAGGAGGGGGGGGGGGGGGGGGGGGGGGGGTGGGGGGGGGGGGGGGGGGGGGGGGGGGGGGGGGGGGGGGGGGGGGGGGGGGGGGGGGGGGGGGGGGGGGGGGGGGGGGGGGGGGGGGGGGGGGGGGGCGTTGGTTGGGGGTGTGGTGGGGGGGTTGGTTGAAGAGGAGAGAAATTGGGTGCATTAAACCAGTAACCATAAATGGACTGGCTGTTAACTTGATTAGATGCAACCAAAAGGCTACTACGATCATCTGTTCTTTTTACATTGTTTCTGAGCCCCACTTCTTCTTTCTTCACCTCCTGCTCTTCATTGTGTTTCCCATCCACTACCTACTACTATTAACATACTGAGGAAACCAGTTGATAGTGATAGCATCACAAGGCAGTCCCTGTTCTGGAAGCCCCAAGGTAAGAGAAATAGAGGGAGACCAAAAAACTATCTTGTAGAGACAAAAATGACAGGGATTATGAAGATAGGGAAAGACTTAAAGTGGATGGCACTACAGCTTTGGCATGTGTTTGTTGAAGGACCTGTGCTACATGGGGCTCTAACAGGTAATGATAACGATCATCTACTCCTATTACAGTAACAGACTTTAACAGAAATCATGGACAATTTATTTTGAAGGAGAAGACAGCTGATTTGTATGTTTTCTAGAGGTGACAATTATTTGACAATAACTACAGTTCATATTTTCCAATTGTCCCCACCACACTTAGACAGATGTCTTCACCTTTCTGCTTCTTGTGTAGCTCAGGCATTCAAAATCTACCAAACCATCATCTCCTGGGAAATCTCCTTTATGTAAAAATCTCCTGTAGCTCTTTTCATGTATTCAAAATCTCCTTTCATTCTTTTCATGTATTCAAAACTTCACATAGTTATTTCCATATATTCAACATCTCCTGTATCTCTTTCCAAACATTTAAAATCCTACACATTTTCTTGTATTGCATCTTGACATTTCTTTTTCAACCTCTAGTTCATTTTCTCTATGTGTTTTGGGTCTTCTTTTTTTAGTTTTTCTATCCTAGAATTCCAGAACTCTTAATGCCTCATGATGCAAGTTGTGGACACTGGTTCTTCTCACTCAGCTATGACCAATAACATGAGGAAAACTTTGTGAAGCGTATTTCAGAGTTATGATCATCATTCATTAACAAGTCTGTGACATTATTAATGCAACATCCACAATACTGTTTACAACTTCTAAGGGACACACATAACGGTATTATTTTCCTGCATGGCTATTCACTAATATGTTTACTCGGTTACTTCTTTGTCTCCATACACTCTCAGATGCCAACTTGAATTTGAATATGTTCAAAGAAGGCAGTGGTAACTTTGGGGCCTTTAGTATCCCCATAGAGGTTTTCCAGGGATGGGACTGGTGATGGCCATATGTGCTTTCTTTGTTCCAAATATGTTGGGCATCTCTGAAGCAGATATTCAGAAGTAATTTTATCGGTGCCACAGTTACATTCATCAGTAGGTCCTATTTTTAGCTAGTTGACTAGATGGTATCCCAATCTGTTGTGTCCTGGACAGAGTCTGAAGATTACCACTTGTTCTCATTCTGCTAAGTTCGGATCCCGTTACATGCTCATTGAGGCATATTAGGAAATATGGTGTTAGGCCCCATATTTTTCATGACCATCGGCACACTAGGGGTGATGTGGTCAGCATCGCACGCCGGCCGCCTTAACCTTCCCAGAGTTGCTCTTGGTACCCAATTTTTGAGGCTAGGTAGACCCCGGAGCCGTTTGTTGTCTAAAAAAATCCCACCTCAACGGGGGGATCAAACCATGGACACCGAGATAAAAGCCAGTGCACTAACCACTGTGCTACCACCGCGGCTCCACTGCTAAGTTGGTAATATGCATAATTTTTTTGTGTGTGGGTGGCCCTGGATGCTCTGTTTCCCCATTTGTTCCTAAATCTGCTAAAACTAGACCAAAAAAAAAAAAACACTCAATAATAATAAATTAAATAAGTATATGGCAGGCACTCGTGGACATTAGACAACAAAATAGTAACAGAAGTGATAAACACTCTCTGGACTCAAACAAGGGAACATCCAAATGGTGCCAACACATCTCACTGTGAGAATTTCCCATGACAAGACACCACAACCAGTTAAAAACCACACCTTAAAAAACAGAAAAAACAGACAAGAAGTTTTTGATCTAAAGGATACACTCAGCTCCAAGGAAACTCCACATATGCAGGATCAAGCTGACATTTCTCTGAAAGTAATAACATGAGCAAAAAAACCAATCTGCTCATTACCCCAAGCTCTCATGGAGGCACAGACCAATGACAATACACTCTATTTGTAGACACACTGTTTCTGTAACCAGATCATTTTTTTAACAAAGATTGCTGGTCTATCTTCAAGCTTTTTATCTGCATATTATGATAAAAAACGCCTAGAAGGAAGACACTGCCCATATCTGTTTTCCTCACCACTAAGAAGAAATCCTCACTGACTTTTTAAAAATACGCTCTGAAAATATCATAGTGGGACTATGGTCTTAAAAATCAGCACCAAAGATCAGCACCATAACCTTAGAATCAGTGAGATAAATGCAGATTACTGTATGGTTTCAGACCTTTGTAGCATTCAGGTCTGATGATCTGATGTTTCACTGATTGACCACTCAAATTTTTCGTCTGGTATCATGTACACGTTCAATGTGGCTACAATCTATTTCTCCATCTGCAGCGACTGTGGCAAAGGCAGGGTTTAGTACTCCATTTGTCTGGTGTGAACATGGTAGATTGCCAGGTTGTTTGACAATGTCACGAGAACTGCTCTGTGGTGATTGCATGTGTACAGAATCATAGTTTACAGTCTGTGGAAGATTTAATGATGTTGGTACAAAGGGCTGGTCAACAGGCAATGCTGCCTTGCAGTAAACTGAATCACTACATTTTTCTGAATCATACTCAGAGCAGTCAGAATTCTCTGTTTCAGGAATAGTGTTTCCATATGTATCATTTGAGTGAGGGTTTTTCAAACTGACCGTTTGACTTATCAGATTCTGGAGGTGGAGTAGGATGGAAGGTCATCATTGGTGTCCTGGCTGACGTTGCTGCTGGTAAACACTAAAGCAGGAATCTGTCAATTTAAAAATAAAAAAAAAACAGAAAATAAACAAATGTGGTAGAAAAAAAAGCATCATAAGTCTACGAAATAGCAGATATTGATAAATCAGTACACAAATAGGTACAAGAAAGCAATCCATTTTTTTCTGGGCATGTTAAAAGAAGAAGAAAGCTGGAATATATCATGACTGAAGGAAAAAGACACAAAGGACAAACAAAGAGAGAAGATTACTGAACAATTTGTCATCATGGCATGGAGATATGTCAAAAAACACAACTGATCAAAATAGTACTACTAGAGACAGGAAGTTGTGGAGAGACATGATCGCCAACACCAACAGGCATGATACTTGAAGAAGAAGTACCCTAAAAAAAAAAACATTGGTCAAATAAAATGGTTGAACAGCATAAGAAACACAAAACCTGTGAATCAGAATGACCAAACAAACCAATCAGTATACAAGAAGTCAAAAGGAAATGGAATTAGACAGGTGTACTCTCAGGAAAGCTGATTAAAGTATGGCCAGTCAGGCATTACACTGGAATTTAAAAATCAAATGGAGGTGGGGGCAGCAAGTAAAACATGGAAAGATCACTTCAAATGGGTTTAAAAAAAAAAAAAAAAAAAAATTAATACAGTATTTTCTAGAATGAGATGGAGAAAGCAGTGCAGAATGAAGCATAGGCCCTAATGGATGAATGTCCAAGGTGTGTCCTGTTTCAGTCCGTCGCCACACCAGAAACATTCAGACTAAACATTTGGGCCAAACTTTCCTCAAAATCATTCACAAAACTGCATTCTTTAATCAAGACTCCCTTTATTCATTTCAGCCTTTAAATTTACACTTTCCAGAAACTCTTTTCAGAATGTAATGTACATTGCTCTGCTAATTCAGTTTTATGATCATTTCATCTAATGGATTTTTTGGGGTGATCATGTGAAGTGCTACAACACCATAACAGAAAAAGCAGTTCTCACTGATGTCCAGTCGCCTTCTTCTTCAAGTACCATGCCTCTTGGTTTAGGAAATGATGACTTTAGACAAAATCCTGTCTCCAGTATTGCTATCCAATGCTATTGTTGACTTCTTCCATGCTATCATGTCCAGCATCTTCTCTCTTTGTTATCCTTGATCTCTTTTTCCTTCAATATTTCCTGTCGTTCTGATATATTCCTATTTCTTCTTATCATAACATGCCCAAAGAAAGTGAATTGAGTCTATATTGTCTTACGTATTTATAAATCCTACTCTAAAAACAATTTCTTGCCTAAACAGTGGATTGCTTCCTTCTAATGTGAGTGATAAGATTCCTTTGCATACTAGCTTCTTTCAGGACATCCTCATTCCTTTTTTTTATGCCTGCCATAGTATTCTTCACATTTATTTGTAAAACCACATCTCTGTAGCTTCTAGTGCTTTTCCTGCTTGCTCACTAATGGTCCATGACTAAGTTCCAAATGTCAGGATTAGTTCTATATAAAGTGAAGAACTCTCTTGCTTCCATAGACAAAAAGTTATTGCACATAATACTTTTAATTTTATGTAATGAGGCTACTACTGTACTCTTATCTCTGAGATGCATCTTCCATCCATTGTTATTAATGTGCTAAGGTATTTAAATCTATTGACTCATTTTGAAACTGTTGTATTTACTTGATGAAAACCCTGTACCACATCTTTTGCCCCAAACTTATCAGGAATGTACACTACTGTTACTTGTACTGAGAATTCCATTACAAATTCACGTGCTTATTGTCTTTGACATTCACACATTCTGAAGTTTCCAGAACCACTTCAAAACTATCTTGTGTATTCGAACATCAATTGCACATCATTTTACTGCCTTAACTCCATAAGGTAGGGTGTGGATTTACATGATTAGTATTATCTTTTGAGTGAATTTCATACTACATAAATTACACAACATTTTGTTTTTTATCTGCTAATAAAACGTGTATACAACTTTTGGAGACACAAAGTAATGCATAAGAATTTAATTTGAAATTTCCTGCAATCTTAATGGCAAGATTAGAAGAACAAAGATAAAAAGGAGGAAAATATGAAATACCCACCCTTTCTTGAGTCTGTGATAGTAGAAACTGTACTTTTTGTATGTCCATTATTTTTGGCTGACCCAGATTTGTGTTCAGCTAAGCGGTGACCATCCGCTGTGGCAGTAACAGCTAAAACCATTAAAATTTGCACAGATGAAAATATGATTAATACAAAGTAAAAACTATTATACGATAGTGTGTACTGATTTGAATTCAATGTGGTACATACTATAATGTCATGGCCAGAACTGTAGCCTCATTTCTACAAAACATGCCCCTTTCAGAGTATTCTTTAGTTAAAACTCATTTGTTTTATGTTGAACATAGGGTTGCAAGTGTTGCTCATCATCTACAGTGCAGTCCGGATAAATAGAAGTCGCTGGGATCATCTAAAATATTTCTGATTATTGGAAATTCTGCTTATCAGAGTTTGCGGTCAGAATAAGAGAGAAAGTAAAAAGTAATTATTTTAACCCTTTATTTACAACTGTTCATCATTGGATTAGCATTTTTGCCTCTTTTCCACTTTTCAAAAGCAAATTAAAAGCATAAAGTGCAGCATCATGTCCTTTGTTTGCACCTTAGGCGCAAATACCAAAACATTTAAAACTACAAATCCTATAATCAAACACAGTGCACACGTTTTTAATACACTGCATAATCCATAGCAGCATAAGCAAAAAGGTAAAGGTAAAGGATCCCGTTACACGCCCATTGAGGCATATTGGGAATATGGTGATAGGCCCATATTTTTTTGACCATCGGCACACTAGGGGTGATGTGGTCAGCATCACGCCAGCCGCCTTAACCTTCCCAGAGTTGCATCCACAAGCATACATCAAAATCTTAGCAACAAATCTTAGAAACAGTAACGACAGAAGACAAATACTCAAACAAAATAGAAGTTGCCAGCATCAGCATGACGTAGCACACAATTTTTATATGATGAATGTGTATAACATCATGCTGGCCTCATGAAGATTTGAAAAAAATTATAACTATCAATGAAATCAAGAAGGTGAAGCATTATACAAGATAATAACATTAACGGGGAATTGGAGACAGGAACTTCAAGGGATAAAGAAGACTTGGATAGACAGTAGAAAGCTTGGTACGTATTTGTTGCTGGCCTCTACGTAGGGAGATGAAGGATAATGATGACTGACATTTAAAGACACACAACAAACGTGAGTTAATTTGTTGCCTGTCCAAAATATTCTCTAGGACCTTCACTCATAAAGTAAAGGCTCTTATGACCATATCATAAAGTTCCATAACACATATGCTAACAACAAGACATGATACAAGTACAAGCAATAGTGTCTGGCTTGGCACTATGTATACTCCTCAAGTGTTTACTATAATAACATTAATAGCTAGGGCTGAAATGAACGTAGAACAAGTAGGTTGCTATTACAAGTTATTTGCCCATTGCACAGTCTTTTGATATCCCTTTGATCAGAGCAGTTTATTACAAGTCATTCTTGGCTGTCTTTATTTCATAGAGTCTGACACCTTATTTCTATTCACTTCCATTTGCAGCAGACATTTCTTGAGGAATTGGTAGCTGCTGATGATGATGATGAGAACTGAAGTCTGCAGCCCGATTATCAATTATGGATCACTAATTTGCCCCCCAAAAAAAATTAATAAACTACAAACAGATAATTATAATTTTAACTTGATCTTCTGAAGAGGCACGAAGACAAAACTTATGCTTAAGCAAGTCCTAATCTGAGTTGGGACTGAACAATTACCATGACTTATCCAAAAATATGATTTATCAGAAGTCAGCTTAATCAGTCTTTTTTAACAAAGTGAAAGAAGACTTTTGGCCAGGACCTGCAAAACTGCTTTGACTCAACCGAAAATCAGCTTAAGCGAGTTCTGCTCAAGTGGACTGCACTGCATTTCAGTTTTGTACCTTTTTTTTAACTTTGCCCACGATAGCCCAGTTGTCTTAGCTTCTTCCACTGTTCTTCTCTAGGTTCCCACATTTCTCTTCCTTTAAGGCCATGTTTGGTTATTGTTGTTGGATGTTTCCTGCGTCTGTGTAATATCCATCTACTCTTTCTCTCTTTAATCTTCAGCTGTACTGGCTGTTGTCTGCTTCTATTCCACAGGTCTGTATTTGTTATTACATCTGGCCATTACATATAGAGGATATAATGTAGAGATCTGTTGGTGAATGTCTGGAGTTTGGATGTGATTTTCATGGTGACAAGCCACAGAATAGATCACAGAATGTTTCTGAGCCACAGGATAGATCACATTTAACATTTGCATTGAACAGCCTACTCTTACTTTTTCTGGAAAACTGCTGCTCAGCTGTATACTGGCCAGAGAGAGCTGAAGGCAAATCTGGCTTTATTTATCTTGGCAATGGTATCTTGGTTATTTTACCTCCTTCTACGTTGATTTTGCTTTACAAATAGGTTAATGCTGTCCTTTGGTTATACTGGAACACGATTCTGTATTATGATTCTGCATTATGAATATTGATTTCTAGAAAGTTCTTGATAGTAGTTATATGTAATTTTTTTTCATACCCACTCCACTCCCTTCAAAGCTTTCAATCAAAAAGTTCAATTAAGCCATTTCTTGTATTCCATCTACCTTAAGTAACACTGCATTAAAAACACCACCATAAAAAGAAAAAAACAGAACAAACAATAAACACTGCGGCTTTAACTCATCAAGCCACAGTAGCGCAGTGGTTAGTGAACTGGTTTCCTAGCTCGGTGGTCCATGGTTCGATCCCTAGTTGAGGTGGGATGTTTTAGACTGTAAATGGCTCCAGGGGGTCGACCTAGCCTCATGAATTGGGTACCAGAGCAACTCTGGGAAGGTTAATGTGGCCAGTGTGATGCTCATCACATCACCCCTAGTTTGCCCATGGTCAAGAAAATATGGGCCTAGCACCATATTCTCAATATCCCTTAATGAACGTATAACGGGATCCTTTACCCCTTTTAACTCATAGGTCAAACAAGCGTAAGGATTTCTTTTCAATTCTCTTGTCTGTGCCAAATTTTCCACAAAATAAAACATTACCTCTGCTGTTAGAATATGACTTTGTTGTATCTCCATATTCTTCAAAACATGGTAATAACCTCTTCAATGCCCCAATGGCATCAGTCTTGAGAAGACAGTAGAAGATGAAAATGAACAGACCCTACAGAATACAGAATTATGGTTAAACATATGAAAATATGCATATCATCAACAATTTCAAAAATAATTTTGCAACAATTTAGCAAAATTTTACGGAGCCGCGCTGGTGTAATGGTTACCACATTGCGCTGGCGATCAGGTGTTCAAGGTTCAAGCCCGGGTGTGGGCATTTGAAGAAGTGTCATCGACCAGGATTTTGACTGAATAACCTGAACGGCTCCTGAGATAAACCCTCTGTGGATGGGAAGGAGCAAAGCTCCTGACCGGGTTGGAAGGAAAGTCCATAGGCTCCCCAGCCTCGCAATGACATGTCATTGGGCCAAAGAGCTGAAAGCCCAAGTGCCGCTGGTTAGGGGGGAAAAAAAAAATCACAAATTTGACACTACATAAAACAACTTCCCCATACTATACAATTCTACATGCTTTAAAAAGCCACCTTTTCTAGACATCAAAAGATCTTCCACTGAAAAGTCACCAAACTCCAAAAATGATTTAAAAAAAAAAAAAAAGATTAAAACATTGATAATCTAAATAAAATATAATTATTTTCTTCTTGACATTATACACAAGACATTTTATCTTATAGGCAGCATTTAAACTGGCTTCAGGGAAAGTTCTTCAAGTTACACCAAGTTAACTCATTAACTATCGCAAGCCGGTGGTACCGGCTTTTGAAATCCTATCATTTGGACCGCGAGCCGCTCAGAGCGTCGATCTAATTTTAGTAATAAAACGAATGAAAAATGTACTGAAACACTTTCTGATCTAGTTCGAAATTTTAAGTTGCTACCGGAAAACAAATTACCAAAGCATGGTTGTTGTAGAACACTGGAAAATTGATCTTATGTTCATGTTTTTCAGCGTTTTGGGTAAGTTACCAAATTGTGTAAAACTGTTTACCGTAGCAACTAGTGGTAGGACCACAAAAAATGCTTGTACATCTCGTCTAACGGCTGAATAGACTAGAAACGTGTTTCAACAATTGACTGATAGATCTAGCGACGAGGACAAGAGTGAAAACGGTGTGCACATTGATTGAAATAGGGATTTTGATAGAGATGGGGCGCAAGCAGTTATAATTGTGAAAATATTGCAAGTCCTCGGCCATCAGAGGGCCGTTAAATAGCAACAACCTCTATTAGAGTTACAAATGGTGCTTATTGTAATAGTACATTCATTTATCTTTAAAATGACGTGTAATTCATAAAAATCTGTAAACAATTACAAAAACTACCGCTTACTTTGTGCAACCACCTAGAGGATAAAAATGGGAAAAAAATTTAATTCGGCCACAGTGTGTTTTTCAATTCGGTAGTTAAAGTGTTAAGAGTTACATTACTGTGAGAAAATTGCCAAATACTTCTATACTGTTTGTTAAGTAATAATGTTGGAAATATCACTAGAAAGTCCTTTTCCTTGTCAAATTTATTTGTTAATTTACACTACCAGTATCAACTAGCATTATCCTTTAACCTAAGAAATAACCAGTTTAACACATCTAAAACAATGTTTTCATCATGTTCTTATCATCAACAACCAAATTAATCACCATAGATTAGGGTTACAAGACGTCCTGATTTTTTTGTCTGATCCTTGCGTTTGACCAAATTTTTTTTAAATGATGAAAAATCCGGCTTTGCAATGCACTAAATTACGTGAAATATAACATTTTGAAAATTCCCCATTTGAATTTCAGTTCAGATGACTTACTTAAAGTCGTCATCTGCACAGAGTCAAGCAAATAATTATCAATCCCAGAAGATTTCATGTTGTTGGATTGTTTATATTAGATTATCATCATATTTTAATTCAACAGTCACAGCTGGCCTTAGGCTGATTTAACCTATTTCCCCCATCAGACCCTGAGCTCACAGCGGGCTCAGCACTCGGGTTCCCACCTCCAGCCTTGACCACACACACAAAAAATGTTAAGGAATGAAAATTATTTTAACCATTAAAACCTCTGTTGTCTATTGCAAGTTACAAATAATTTTAGTATTTAATTAAACATTAATTAATGACATTATATATTTATTACACAAACCTACGCTAAGTGCCAAAATAAAAGTGTGTGTGCAGATGAATTGAAAAATAAATTGTCCTGTTTTGCCAGTGGTCGGCAAGATTGAGAAACAGGATGTCATGTGTACAGATGAATTGAAAAATAAATTGTCCTGTTTTGCCAGTGGCCGGCAATATTGAGAAACAGAATGTCATGTGTGCAGATGAATTGAAAAATAAATTGTCCTGTTTTGCCAGTGGTCGGCAAGATTGAGAAACAGAACGTCATGTGTGCAGAGACGCAACAGAATAAAGTTGCTGCTACAGAAGGCTCTTTTGCTGTTCATACTGTGAGGCAAGCCTGCATGGGAAAGACAGCGTTATAAGTGGGAAGATAACATCAAGAGATAGACAAGAAAGAGCCTATCAGAGTGCACCATCTGTAATGTTATGATGTATGTATATAAGCATTACCTCGTCATCTACACAAGCACACACATGTTTCAGAAGGCACTCAGTAAAAGTATGTTCAGTTTGTAGCCATGTTTATTTACAGGATATCGTACATGTCAAGATTCGCATTATATTACAATGTGTGGTTCGTACTTTAATGTATTCATATTACATCCCCCCTTTTTTGAAAAAAAAAATGTGTGTAAACATTTCCAATGAAATGTTTCATGTGAGAAAGGATAAGTATGTGTAATGCTCAGTGTGAGTATATATATGTCACTGTCTGTATCGGCTGGGAGGTGTCACTGTACGGCCAGAACGAGTGGTGTAAAGTGCTGGTGGTTCTGCGGAAGTCCCTGGTTTAGCTTGAGTTGGTTGTGATTTCGGCCTTGGCGCTTGTTGGTTTTGTGGGGCACCAAGGTCTGGAGTTACTGCATTGTCTGTTGAAAGCATGGGAATTCTCTGTTCTGTTGTATTCTGTGGGATTTTTCTTATGTCCACTCTGTTTCGCCTCAGGAGGTTGCTGCTGCTGTCTGGTCTTAAAGTATAGCTCCTGGGTTCAGGGTTTCTGGAAATGATTGTTGCTTTTGACCATGTGTCATTGTTGTGGTTGTAGGTAGTCACATGCTGACCAGGATATAATGGTGGTAAGTCTTTAGCACATTTGTCATAGTTGGATTTCTGAACTTGCTGACGATGCTGAAGTTGATCATATGTGCTGTCTCTATGTTGTGGACGGAAGTGGACCTTAGATGGTAGGAGGTCTTTAACTCTTCTAATCAAACATAAGTTCTGCTGGGCTGTCGATCTTACTGTCTACCGGTGTTTTCTCCATCTCAAGAGTGCTAGGTGTACATCCTCTGTTCTTGTTTTCTTCATGATTGACTTGATAGTTTGTATCTGTCTCTCAATGAAACCATTAGATTTAGGGTATCTAGGTGATGATGTTGTGTGTTTGATCTTCCAGTCCTTAGTGAAGTTTCTGTATGCTTGACCTGAGAAATGTGGACCGTTGTCTGATCTAATTTCATCTGGGATGCCAAACATGCTGCAATACTTCTTTGTAATGTCTGCAATAACAGCTGATGGTGAGGGTTGTGGAAGTTTCTCAATGATGGGAAATTTGCTGTAGTAATCAGCAATAATAAGATAGTCATTATTGTCGATTGAGAAAATATCAGTTCCTATAATGCTCCAAGGGCTCAATGGTATGTCTGATGGTATGAGAGGTTCTCTGCACTGCCTATTTGCATGTTCTTGGCAAATTGAACAGTTTTTTACATAGTGTTTCTATGTCCTTGTTTATCTGTGGCCAGTAAACATCTTTCTTTGCTCTCAGTTGTGTCTTCACAATACCAAGGTGACTATTATGGAGCTGTTTAAGGATGATATCGCATTGTGTTTCTGGTACAATAATGCGATCTCCTTTAAGGATCAGACCATCTTCGATGCTTAACTCGTCCCTCATCGAGTAGTATGGACGGATGTGTGTTGGAACTTCCCTGATAGAGCTTGGCCATCCATGGTATATCGGTTCTTTGAGAGAGTTAAGGATAGGATCTCTCATTGTGTCTTCTCCGATGTGTTCAAGCCGATTACCGCTAAACTTGACAAAATCAACTTTGATGTTTGGGGTAAGATCTGCTGTCTTGTTGGGGTTTGGTAGTCTGCTGAGAGCATCTGCAAGACCTATATCCTCTTTAATGTTGTTAATAGTTACCACACTCAGCTTTTCGCACATTGGTAAACCCAAAATTGCAGGTCCTTCAACATCTACCAAGTAAAATGTTGACAATGTCCATTCAGAGCCTCTGTATGAACATTCAAGTGTTACTGCTCCAAAACAGTCTATACTTGTTCCATTGTAAGCTCTTAGCTTTGTCCTGCCACTCCTACGTTTTTACATCCCTTGTGGGAAATCCTTGCTCATCCACCTTGTCAGGCATGATCTGTCTGAATATTCTTAAGGGTAGAGTGTTACCTTGGGCACCTGTGTCTATCTTGAACCGAATGTTTCTTTCTTTGTGCATTTTAATTCCTGGTATTCGGAATTGTACCTTGCAGAAAGCCTGCGTTCTCTTTGGTTCATTACTGAAAGTTAGTATCTTCACAGTATCAAAAGTGGAAGGATCACTTTCTTCACTGGAGTCAAGGTCCTCAGTCATCATAGAGTGTGTTTGTTTTGACGACTTTCTGCTGTGAAGTTTGTGTTGAGCACTGTCTTGTTTCCTCTTGAAACATAATTTTATCCAGTGGCCCCTCTTTCTGCAGTAATGACATGTAGAGTCTTTAGCTGGACAGTGGTTTTGTATGTGGTTTAGGCCACAACATTTACACATAGCACCTCTGCTTGTGTTGTGTTTTTCTTGCTTTGCTTCGAACCAGTTGCTTTGTTTGTGTTTGGGTTTATAGCTTTTTACTGCATCCACCTGGGCTGCTACTGTACCTTGCTGAATTTGTTTAATGTTTAGTGCTTTGTGCCTCGTGTTTTCCTGCCTTCATCCAGAAGTTGTTGTAAAGTTTTAGTGTATCACTCTGGCTCAGTATCCATTTCTGGAAACTCTTGGCATTGGTGTGCTGAGAAGGATCTGTTCGATTAATTCGCTCTTTTTCTTTCTTCTTTGTTAAATTGTACATACACTTGTTTTCTCTTGATAATGCGAGTGAAGAAAATTCATCTAGGAACTTTCACCAGGTTTCTGTCGCAGGTGGTGAAGTTCTAGGATCTTTGCCGCCTCTAAAGTTCGTGTGCTTTATTATCAGACGTTTTTTCAAAATTCGTTCAAGGTCCAATATGGCTGCGGGGTCGGGTGTCGCCGACTCCCAACAGGCATGGCGGTCGGTAGCAAAAAACTGTTGTAAATTTTCAAACTTCCTCATCGTCCAATGCTTCTAGGGATATATGGAGTTAGGGTTTGGTCCTTCCAGGACCAGTGGGTCTTGGGAATATAGATCTATGCGTTGGTGCCATAACAAAGAAAGCTTCACCTCTTATCTATCTTGGACCGGCAATCTCATCTCATGTATGCGGGTGCGTTGCGGATAATTGTTTGGTAGCTGCGTTTCCGCCATGCGACTCGTTGACCTGTTGTGTGACGAAAAATTAGCCGAATACTAAACTGTTACTCACGTGTGTTATCGTGTAGCTGTTTTGCGTCAGTCCGGTATCGACCGCTGCCACCATGTAATGTTATGATGTATGTATATAAGCATTACCTCGTCATCTACACAACGCACACACATGTTTCAGAAGGCACTCAGTGTAAAAGCATGTTCAGTTTCGTAGCCCATGTTTATTTACAGAAATATTCGTACATGTCAAGATTCGCATTATATTTTACAATGTGTGGTTCATACTTTAATGCTATTCAGAATTACAGAGGATGAGGGGAAACAGGGGGGGGGGGGGGGGGGGGGGGGGGGGACTTTACTGAAATAGTTAAGGATTGCTCTAAGCTTAAAAGGCTCACTCCTTTGTAAGAGAGTTTTAATGAAGAAGAAGGAAGGGCAGAAAGGAAGGGATTCTTTGAAGAGAGAGCAGGAATCTGATGAGAGAACGAGCTATGGCTGAAGAAAGGGGGCACTGATAGAGAGTTGCTGATGAAGGAACTGAACAAACTAAAAAGAATCTCGAGTGGTGTTCATGTGGAAGGAGCATTGCGCAATAAAGTATGAAATTTTTGAAGTAAAAACAACTGATCAGTATTGCTGAAGAAGAAGTTACGAGAATAATTGTTGCTGATGATGTAGGAACAATGAAAACTGTTTCTAAAGAAGTAACTATTAAAAGAGTGCTTCTGAAGAAGAATGAATAACAAAAAAGTATTGATGAATAAGGAACTGCACTGCAAAAAAAAAAAAAGAATTTGTTAGAGAAGAAGGAACAATAAAAACAGTGTTGCTGAAAAGAAATGGACACGAAAGATAAATAGTTTTGATCAAGTAATAACAATTGATTAGCATTAATGCTTAAGGAACGTTAAAAATATTGCTGAAGAAAAGGATTCACTTAAAGAATATTGCTGAAGAAGATGGAAGAACAGTGGAAAGAGTGCGATTAATGATGTTTGAGATGGTAAAAAATGCGAAGAAATGGTGACACAGTATTTCATAGGTTGAAGATGTTGTATTAGGATCATTGCAGAGTACAAGATTGCAGATATGAGGCTATTTAACAAATAAAATAGTAAGTGGGGAAGAATTGATGATTAGAATATTATTAAAAGGGGGATTGAAAACACTTAGAAAACAAAGGAACAGGAAGAAATCGTTTTAAACCTATGAGGAATGGACAAGACCTATTTATGGATATCACTGTTTTAGTGATGAACAAATTTTGTTAGCCTGTGTGGATCCCAAGTTCCAGTTGTTGGTAGTCAAAATTAGGATTACTGCACTCTTCCAGGTTTGTCATAAGAGCTAACTAAGGAGAGTTGAGCATGAGCCAGTGCTCCATTATGTACTTATTTAGACAACTTTAAAAACAAAATTTAAACAGAGAAGACAGAGATGTTAAGAGAAGATATTAAGAATGTATACATACAGACAGCCTTATAGCCCTAATATGGGACCATATAGAGAAAATGGAGAAATGGGAGGCACATTGAAATGTGGAGAAAAAATTTATAGAGATGAAATACAAGTAAACAAAGATGAGAAATGAACCTATCTGGTTTGCAGTATCAGACTGCCAAAACAATTTGTCAATACTACCTTGTACACCAGTCTGATACTGTTTTAAGCAAACCACATGGGTTCATTCCTAATCTTTTTTTACTTGTATTTCATCTCTATCAATTTTATCAGGGCTATAAGGCTGTCTGTATGTATACATTCTTAATATCTTCTCTTAACATATCTTCTCTGTTTGATATTATCACTGATGTTTATTATGCATGTGCATTAAATTCTTTTTGTTCTTATCAAGTCAGAATAAATGTTCTTGGACATTGTCAGTCAAAAACTACTATGGATCAATAGACATGTACTTTCTAGTAACCAGTAGATAAAGAGAGATCATTGCCTCAGTCCTGTTCCCATAACAGGGCAATAGGCCTTCTCGGGTCTACTCATTTTCATGATGGACCAAGTCAGTAAAAGGGTGTGCTTAGCAAAAAGAGAGAGAAAAGGATAAGTGAGTGAAGCCAAGACTTGACTTGACTTGACTTTGCTGCACTGTCACTGAGTGTCTGCTCTTCTTTCTTTCTTAGCAAAAAGAAGGTGAAGGTCTTAAAGAATTAAAAAGTTCCTCCATTTGTAATTAAAGGACACTTACCTATGATTGAACAAAGCAGACCTCGAGAAACTGATGCACACATTTCAAATGTAAAAAAAAAATTATAATAATACTTCAGGTAAAGTAGTAAAAATATTTCCTATGTCTTCCTCATCCAGAGTTACTGACTGAAATGAGCACAGAGAACAATGGAAACTATATCTCATTATGGTTTTCAAATTACTTTTTCTTTGCCTTAGATGCATTTTGAGCCCGGTGGATGTGGGACAGTAGACCATCAGTGTACAACCCTCCTGCACTGTGATGGTTCCTCCAGGTGGTGACAACTTTTTCCCAATGTTGGAATAACACCTATGGTTGTTAACAGCTGCCCCTACCCACACACACTGGAAACGCCTCTAACTTGGACCTTGGGTGAACAACCTTTCTGCCCTGGGATAAAACCATGTCGGGTGAGTGAGGGTCAAGATTTGGTGTTCAGTAAGGGTATTTAGGGGAATAATGCCTTATGTTGAGATACAAAGTATAAAAATTGGACCTCAGCCTAATTCACCTCAGGCATTGTTGTAAAAGGCAAACTCATATGACGGGTGTGCAGGGGTGGCAAACCTCATCGCATGTAAAAACCGGTGGGGGGGGGGCAGCAGTTCTGAAAACCAACAATGAAAAGTGTTGATATTTACTGTTGTGTATATAGTAAAATTGATTGTTAATAATGGTAATGGGACGTGGCTGGCTGTCATTTACAATTCTCAAATTAAATTCTATATGGGAAGTTGTTGCCCTAATAAACTTTTGTTTTACATAGGTGGGCGGAGGCACGAAGAATCACCCCCTATTCCATGAAGTCTCTCGGAAGCAGAAAAGACAGGAAGTGTAGAGGTGTTGTGGAAGCAAAAGGAGGTGGGAGGGAGGGAGGGAGAACAGGTGCCCCGCCCGGCCCCGAAAGGCGAAGGAAATTGTTAGGGATTAGATATGGGAGTTGTAATGGGGAAGGAAATGGCGAGAAAAGGAAGGGGGAGGGGGGAAGGAAGGAGGGAAGTAAGGGGAGGGAGATGGGGAGGATTTGCTTAGTGAAGGTAAAGAAAGTACTGCTGATGGAAAGGAAAGTAACGAAGCCAGTTAGTCGATGCACTACAAATATCAGTGAAAAACATTACCAATACAGAGGTATTTGTTCAGTTTTAGCATTCGCAATATAACAAGAAAATTAGGATATTCCATCATTTTTGTTCTCTATAAAACATAGAGGAAAGAAACACAGAAATGTTGAGTGTGTTGCCGCTCATAAAGGTAAGTGGACGAAGAAGTAATATCTTTGAACTGTGTTATTCACCTGTTAGAGAGTATAAGAACACTAGCAAACATTTAAGTAATAAGGAACAACTATGGCTTGGTAACTATAGAAATATGGCAAATAACCAGGGACAGGGCCCAGCAGTTCACAAGCACACAAAACTGCTCCTCGCAGGCGCTGGATTGTGCTCAGATTAGAGGTTATACATGGTATGTGTGAATCTTAAGCTCAGATTATAAAATATTATTCTAAGAAAAATATGATAAATGTGACTGGGTTATGTGTGCGAATATGCATGGTGGTGTGTAGGTGATTCATGTTTTACTTTCAACTTGTTGTCTCAGCAGAATGGTGACAATTTTGCTGTTTTGACTTTTTTTGCTGTTGAACTCTTTGCTGCTGGGTGACCCTCTTTCTGTGGTTGACTCCTCTCTTAGTCATGTTGATCTCTTTCTGTTGGTGAGACTCTTTCTGGTTGGTGGACCTTTTCTGCTGTTGACTTTCTTTTCTGACTGTTGACCTTCTTTCTAGTTGTTGTCTCTTGTTTGCCTTTTGACCCTCACTTTCTTCTGCTGTTGATTCTCTTTCTGCTGGTGATCCTCTTTCTGTTTGGTGATACCCTTTTCTGTTGGTGACTTCTTTCTTGGTGTTGGACCTCTTTCTGCTGTTGACCTCTTTCTGCTTAAGTGTTGACTCCTTTTGCTGTGACATATTTCCCATGCCTTGTTGCTGGAAAACTTTGCACCAAGTGTCTTCTCTGTCTTGTGTTGTATAAAAATTATGTTTTCAAGTCATCCTCACTCTAAACATGCACAAATGAAAAAAGTAAATGCTCTTGTTACGTCGAGTTATAAAGTTCTTTGTGGCTTATTCCAGGAATCCTCATTATTCTTTTTAGCTGTCCAATTGATTCTCTTTAAAAATTCTTCACGTTAAAAACCGCAATCTTGTGGCCTCTTGTTCTTGGTTGTTTACCTTTATTTGTCCATGACTTATTCTACAATGTATAGGTTTGGGTCATATGTAAACAACAGAACACAATAGCAGTAACTCTCCTTACATTCATCTGACAAAGAGTTTGTGGCAAAAAATACTTTATTTTATGGAATGCATGTTTTTTTCACTCACACAGGTGTATACTAAAAAAAGAACAACTCTGTAACCCATAATATGATATAGTTGATTGAAAGGTGTCAAAGAGACGATTGTTCATCTATTATCTCTTCAGCTCCACGGAGATAGGTAAAAGGTAGTTCATTAGCAGATATGCGCATAGGGGAGTACAAATTTAAAGGACTTCATCAAATTATGGTCCACGACGTTTTATGTCTTGGTGGATGACCCGTCCCGCTTTCCTTTGTCCTTCTCCTATTGCAAGTAGTATCATTCAAGTAATCGCATTTTACAGCTGGAGGTAGTTTGGAGTTTGGAGCTAATATAGTTTGATCACACTCAACCGATAGGCTTCACGCGGTGAAAGAGGAAATTCTCGTTAAATTGAGTTACAGGGCCTTGTTACCAAATATTCATGCTATCCTGCCTGTCCTGTAAGTTCTATGGTCTTTCAGCGTGTCATTATACAGCTTACTTGTATCTGTATCTAGTTCTCCATATCATGTGGTTCTTATGTTTGGTCTTTTCCTCTAATTCTCTTCACAGGAGACTTGCGCTGGTAATTATTATCACGATCATATTGCTTCTCAATGTGTGGTTACTATACCATTTTGCAAGGCTCCTTCTTCTTCTCTTTATTATGCAGATATAAGAAGTTGTTACAAGGCAGATTCAACAATTAAAATAATTTTTGAGACACTCGCATATTATGTTTTTTTCTAATCGCTTTCGTTCATACCGACTTCATACTGATCGTAAACTTCGTATTCAATAGTTCTAAGAAAGACAAGTGGTCAGCATGAGGTCTGTTGACTAATCTCGTAGATTTTCTTCAAGGGACTGGTAATGGTGTGTGGCCATATTGCGGTTTTCTCTGTTTCTCTCATCTGCTTGGTGGAATTTATTGAAGCAGATGTTCGGCAGTCATTTTGTATTGGTTGCACAAGTCGACATCTCATAAGTAGTTTCTATCTTCTAGTTTATTGATATAGTGGTCTTCAAATCTGTTATGGAAACCTGTTTTGCGAAAGTACTGAAGATTACTACTTGTTCTCTGTCTGTCTGAGCTAGGTTATAAGGATCATTTTTTGTGTGGCCCTGGATTGCTCTTCTTCCACCCACTTGTGCACCAGGGTATCTCGCGCTTTGATAAAAATCTTGCGATCTATCATAGGTATAGATTTGTGTCGCTAAAGTTGAGGAAGTGTTCCATTCCTTTCGCTCAATTCTGTCGCCTTCACTTTTCTCAGGTGATGTGTTGTCTGTGAGAAGGATCCACTGTTTTATCACTAACTCTTTTGTACTGTGACATAGGTAATGTTGGTGTTTAACTCTTAGGTATCCAGTTTACAGCATTACTTTGACTTTTCATATGTTGTATAATCACCGGGACAGCGCGATTTCTGATAGAAGATAGCTACTGGGTTCTCTTGAGCTCTTCTTCTGTCACATTAGCAATTTCCTGATGCTGTTGTTTTAGGGCCTCTGCTTCTGAAGTTAGTTGATAAATTTTCCATGTGTCGGATGCTATCTTTATTTTGTGTTGAACTTGCTTAAGCTCAGAGGATCTCCCCCCATCTTCTGTTGTCTATTAGTTCGCAGATCATCTGTGTACACATGGAGTCCAGGTTTGTTGCTTGGGTAATGTTTCTCTCATATAATTTGTGGTTAGGGACTCCTCCTTTCTGTTTATTTTAGCTGTTCTTTTTTCTCAATACTCTGGATGGTTGTTATTATCATCTCAGGGATAGTCAATCTGTTGTTTCTCCAAAATTGGTAGCGCTTTTGTGTGCAATTATAGTCTCATTGTTTTGGTGTTCCAATATTGATTTTACTTCTAATCTTTTAAAACTTACATGTTTCTGATGCTCACACCACAATAATCACAGTTCTCACTAAATCTACAGCTATATTTGTGTTCGTTATAAAGAAAATGTTATACTCTGTTTTATTGGGGGGGGGGGGGCCTGTTTGGGGGGGGGGGGGGGGGTTTGTGGGAACAAGCTGTTTTGATCACAAGCATTAAGAAGGGGGGGGGCTATGCAGGGTTGATCAGTAAAATGAAGCATACAGGCCTCCATAGCACAATGCAAGATACGAGAGGGACCTGGATTCCTTCTAACCATGAATTCTGTTAAGGGAAGTACACGTGAGGAAGAGAATGACAAACGACAAATAAAAGAGCAGTAATGTTTGTTGTCACAAAACCATACAACCAACAGACATAGGATGGGGGTATGACTTGACGAGGCCTAAGTTAGTCTTTAAGTACATGGACGAACAGTCCCACTGGCGAGACACTCAAAACAATCTTAAATAAATCTCACAAAGATGAATCCACAGTCCCTTGTACAGTTGGTACGATTTGAAAAATGGCGCCACACCAATTTTTTATAATGTTATTTCATTCACATCCTATCTAGAACTACAGTTTACATGAAAACATAATGGTCAAAATAAAGGGGAATTAATTGTTACTGTTTATTAGTATAAAAGCTAATGTCACATTAACATTATCAGCCCAACATAGAGATTCTGATTGTTCAACACGCTCAACTACAAACATAGGTGGGCAGCAATTTTCACTCCATTTTAAATTAAAGAGATCAATGTAATTGACACACTTTTGATTTTTTTTTTTTAAAACTAAATGGTCTATTGTGTTTTCTGGATCTGGAAATCAAAGAAATTTTTATCTTATTAGTCAAATAATCACAAATTGGCAGTTATTGCTCTATATTTTTAAAAAAGTTTTTTTTCTTTGTATATATCCAAACAGGATTATAAATGAAGGCTTTGATAAACATTTCACAATAGGTAGAGACTTCCTTCTGGATGATTCAAGAATCACTGTTTATCACGGGATTATACAAAGTACATAACCAGGTTAAAGCCAACAATATGGTTTTTTTCAACCACATACTTGAATGGTAGGGAAGTATTATAAAACCCCAATGCACTAACTTCTGGTCAGGTAATAAATGATAATAATTACAGGTATAACAAATAAGCCTCAATATGAGCCGTGTACCAATACAAATATTGTCAATGTGCGGGAGACAAAAACTCAGTCTCATTCATAAGACCATCCTTAAGTATGCTAAAACTCAGCAGTACACTGGGCCATTAGAGGAGAATTACTTCTAACAAAAACAATTACAGCCATGGTACAACCATCGCCAGTCCCTAAGATCAGCCTGAAAAGCAACTACAAACATTCAGTCACTATCAGCCCTCTCCTCATATCTAAGTAGCCTCTCGATCAAACAAACTGTGTTTCACTCCCCCACCCCCCCCCCCCCCCCCCGCCCCCCCCCCCCCCCCCCCCTCCACCCCCACCCCCCCCCCCCCCCCCCCCCACCCACCCCCCCCCCCCCCCCGCGCCGCCGCCCCTCCCCCCCCCCCCCCCCCCCCCCCCCCCCCCCCGCGCCGCCCCGCGCCCCCCCCCCCCCCCCCCCCCCCCCCCCCCCCCCTCACTCTCGCAACTCCTTCTCCATTCGTCTCAAATCAAACATACCCCAAAAGATGGCAGCAATGAGGGAATCAAGGTCTCAGCGGACCCATAGCTTGGACTGCTTGCTTCAGAGTCAGCTGAACCATGAGTTGCACTAAGACCCAACTCCACTAGCCACGTGGTGTGTCTGGAAACAGAAGCTGCAGCAGTGCTGTCTGGGCGGGAGAGTGAAGTAGGGATCGCAAGAGAGAAGGCAAACCTGGTCCAAAGAGAGAGAAGTACTGCCCGTCCAGAATGTCGGATGATGTCCTGGACCGAAAGGTTATGCAGCTGTGATCACAGCTACTCGGCTCGTGTAATACAGACACCAGAACGCCAACCAACGTCCTGTTATCTAGGCACGGAACCCAGGAAGAAGAAGCGAAGAATACAATAACATCCTTCACTAATCGCTAAGCGCGCAGCAAAGACGCTTACTCAAAATGTACACAGAAAAAAAATCTTAGGTAAACTCACTACACACAGTTTTGAATACTAGCGCAGGAACATAGTCTACAAATGCAATCAGAGTTGTATAAAAACAATCACCATACTTAGGGTCAAAAAATCACGTTCATAACACACCTCAGTGTTATTATTTAACTGTTCATAACTTTTTACATAGTTACCTTGTTTAAGTTTTACCATAGCTAACCATTTTAACTACTGTAATATATTATTTACAAACAGCTACCTTATTTACTTGTTATTAATAGCATTTACCAGTTACGCTTAATTTTATTGTGTATTAGTTTTTACTCTTTTCACTGGGCGAATAGTACTTATTTATACTGTTAAAGTTTTACCAGTTTACCTTATTTTACTGTGTGTATAGGTTTTTACCAGACAGTCTACCTAATTTAACTGTTGTAGTTGTTTATGCACACAGTGATATCTTATTGTATTTGTTATAGTTTTACCACAGGCTAACGCTCAGAGGTTATTATACTGTTAAAGGTCACTTGACACAGTTACATTTATTTACAGTTATAGTCTTGCCATCAGTTTACACATATTTACTGTTACAGTTTTACCCCACGTTAGCTATATTTTTTTCTTTATATCAGTAGTTTACCTATAGTTATCTTATTTATGTTAGTAGTTTGTCACTGTTTAATTTTTGTACAGTTAGTTTGTTTCAGTTACCTTTATTTACATGTTATAGCCTTGTCACAGTTGAATTATTTACAGTAACCTCCTCGAAATTAGCAGATTAGGCGAGTTCTGCCCGTGAATGGCGAAGGTGACACATTGTCCTTTCTTGTACAGAAGAAAATAGGATTACTCACGTAAAAATCAAGTGTCAGGTTAGATCATTAGAAAACATAACTGAGAGATTTTTACGCTCGAGTATTAGCAGCGGGTGTACTAAAAAAAAAAATATTATTTTACGTTAGTATGTTCCATTTACCTTATTTATGTGTAAAGTTATGTCACATGTTTGATTTATTTATCAGTTAGTATTCAGTTTGTACCATTTATTTACTGTTATAGTCTTGTCACAGTTTAATTATTTACAGTTAGTATTTCCAGTTACATTATTTACTGTAAGAGTTTTACCACTGTTACGTTATTTACTGTTACAGCCTTGATACAGTTTAAATATTTACTGTTTTAGGCTTCTTTTTTTTTTGTGTTTCTGAAAACTACATTTCTGTATTAAATCTTGTCATTCAATTTGAAAATGGTCAATATGAGTTTTAAAAAAAAATAGTAACTGATTCTAAGAATAAAAAGGGTGAGACAATTTTAAAAAATGAGAGTAACACAAAAATTGTGTAAACTAGTCCACTCATAAGCGGTGACTGCAATTGAGACTGACAGAATATAAATCAGCATTGCTCCGGGATACCTGTACAGTTTAGGCAGGCCACTGTTAACAAAAACGCCAGTTATTGTCAGAGTGGGGGTTTGTCAGCTAAAGTGATGACAACACTGAGATCAACAATGGATAAACTCCTGAAAATAAGAAAGATATGTAAGAGTTATGCATATGAGGGCATAGATTACTTCAAGTGTTACATATTACTTTCAATTATATATGTTATCGGACACGTCTTAATGAATGTCGTCTGCTACTAGTTGTGAGAACATGTTTTTTAAGTTACGCTTTAGATGCTGAGGAGGTTATAAATATATGATTTTCTATGCTTACACGGTATTTTAGACTGAAAGGCGAATTCTATAGAGTTGTTAGATTTATTGATGACGTTGTTTGCGTTGGTATGCTAACGCACGTGGACATGACATTCATAATTGTACCCTTGGTATTCCAGAATTTTGTCGCCTAGTCGAGTGACTTTTGCAACGCTCCCGTTAAATGATGTTAATGTCTAGCAAGGTTTTTCTCTATAATATGGACTAAGGGGTCGACGATTTGAATCATGGATAACAAACTAATGTCTCGATTTTGATGGGTATGATCATTTTTCAGTTCATAGAATAGTTGTGGGAGTTTATGTATTCTTTAGATACGAGTATCCAAATTTTAATATTGTCACTCTGTTGGTTCGTTACAGGGATGGCGGACTATATACGGGAATCGCGAGTAACTAACCTAGAAGTGCTGAATCAAGGGTGACAATTAATTGAAGTAACTACTGGAGACATTCTTATATATTTGCTATGAATTTATGTCTTATTGATTAATTGCTATGCTCTCGTGGATTTGCCATATTGTAAAATAATAATATATTCTTGTGACTCTTACCACTAAGGACTTTTCTCAATCATCTATCGATGAAGTTTAGCAGTTTTTCACCAGCACGTCGTCACGCTTTTATATAATAAGTCACAAATGCAACAAGATAGAACAAGTAAGAAGTAAATTGATTAAAGGAGGAAAAACAAAATCAAGTCAGTGGCCAGAAGACATAAATGAACAGTGTTTTATTTAACCTTTAGCACGCATGCATAAATCCCAAAAAAACCTTATGCTCCTGCAGCTGTATTCTTTGTCTCAACGCCCTCGTGTTTTTATAGGGGTGAGCTTGTAATGTCATAGTTTTTGTGTGGTTCTTGTGTGAATTGCTATTTAATTTTTTGGAAATTTATATATATAAATGACTGATGAAATTGATGATATTGTAAAAAAGTTTTGTTTGATGACATGTTAGATGTGATAGAGAGGAGTGGTAGGAAAGGATGAGAAGTAAAGATATCCGAGAAAAAATTGTAAGAAAAAATATTAAAAATATTTTTTTTTTTTGTTTTTTTAATAATTTAACACTTTTTTTTTTAATTTAAAAAAAAAAACCAACAAACGATGAGTTGTATGTGTCGCAGACATATCTCTTTTGTGTGGCGAACAGATTACTGGTTAAATAGCATACTCTACACTGGTTGTAAATGTATTTTATTTGTTGATAAATTTATAATTTACTTTTGAATTTGACGACTGTTTTCACGTCTTACATAGGGGAACAGACTAGAGAGTTAGGCGGACTGGTGGGGTATTAGCGATTTGTCTGGATGAGGTTACTCGGTTCTTGTAATGTCATTACTGAAAGATCCGGGATAAACAGGCTTTGACTAAGCGTAGGAATCTAGTTAGGTTTAAGCGATACGATTTCTGTGTTGGGTTAGAAATAGGATTGTTCTTGCTCTAGATATATTATGGCCCGAATCTTTGTGTAGTTCCTAATGTTATGACTAGGAAGAGTTTGTCTTATATTCTTGTTATCTTAGTATGTTTAAAGTGGATCCTATTTTTCCTTGTACTGTACTTTGGGGGTCAGGTGCTTTTGGCGCATGAAGAATAGGTTAGAGGGTTTCTTCGGTGATGGAAGGAGCCTGGAGGGACGTCATGTCTTTAGACCTGTCCAAAGTTTGTTGATATTATTTCGATTTGATTAATGGGGACGAATATAGTTTTCTTCTGATGTTAAATCATGACGTTTTCCCATTGTTGATTACAGTAACGCCAGGATAAGGTGTTTTGTGTTTGCTTGTATAATTATTTTTTTTTTCGGGTTATGGCAAGGTAAAGAATCTGTTCAATGGAAGACATCTTTCATTCCTAGGGCTCAGAATGGGCAGACGTATATATTGTCGGACGACATTTTTTATTGTTAACTGGTAAGCAGCAATCTGAGAATTAGTGTTTATATTGCAGCAATTATGCGGACAGAATATCTGCTTGATTCTGTAGAAATCCTTTATTGTTGCTGAACAAAGCTTCGATTGAAGATTTGCTATTTACATCGTATAGTGAGCGATGCTCAATCAGGGACAGAGGGCCATGGTTTGGAATTGCTATGTTAGTGTTTTAGATCTCTACTTTATTGCGAATCATCAAAGTCAAGAGAGCGGGAATGCCCTTATTATCGCAGGTGAATGATTTAAGAGACCACGTTATAAAGGAAAACCCACTTACTTGTGGGTTAACATTTCTTCACAGGATTTGCTGGAATTTAACTAAGGGATATCTTCGCGTGAAATGAGGGTCTTTTCCTGTTTAAAAGTCAAGTTTGTACAGTTTTTTTAAGCTGGACATGCTTCGGGCAGTAGGGCTGTTGATTGTATTTATAAAATATGGAAATCTAATGGCTTGTTTACAGATGTTCCATTGCATATGTTATTCAACAATGAATGCTTAATTTATGATGGTAGATCATTGATCAAATCACTATGTGTTTTATGGTCGACTTGTGTTCCTGAACGATGCTCGTGACCTGTGTCCTGTGTAGTCTATTACAGATTAATTATGAAATGACCATCAGTAGTCGAGCCATTCTTGACTTCCACCTGTGATTGGAGTGAGTGGACTAACCACTCCCGCGCTTCGATCACCACTCCCACTCACTAACACTAAGAGTTTTGTCATTATTGATGTTCATCACTCACCCGTTTGCACCTGTATACATGCATGCACATTACACTTGTCAGGGCGCCCAACTAGTAGGTAAAACCTGGTAACTATTGTACGAACATTGTGACTGGAAAAAAAAGAAGCTTATTCAATGTGCTGTCTAATCAACTTACTCGTTACTACCATTCTCCCCTACTCAAGTGTGGTGGCACTTTAACCAAAGCATACATGAAAAAGTCACGTTATCAACAAAAGTCTTTATTCAAAAACTGGTTGGCACTGTTTCCTGGGTACTACAATTTGAACAGTTGGACATTTTGCGAAGTCAGCTTATGAGGACCTGGGACCGTTTCCTGTGGCTGATACCGGACACACAGCAGTAAACTCTACAGTGGAAGTCTGCATGACCTGCCCTATCGATCGTATGCGTAAATTGAGTCAGCGCTACGTTATAGACGGTGTTTAACTAGAACAAACAAACGTTACACAGCAAAGTTTGTTACAAGTGTATATTTAAACTGTGTTGATGAGAAGTACATATCGGAAACTGAGAAGTATAGCAAGTCATTAGGTGGATATTATTGGGTTTTACATATTGTTGAACTTGGTTAATAATTTAAAACATAGATAGCTACTGTTTATTAAAGTTGGCGGGTTTTTATTGATTGGAAAATGAAACATATAAATGTAATATGAGTTCTTGCAGACACTTCTACAAACACATTTTCATTATATTATTTGCATTTATCAATTAGGTATGACATATATGTATTTATGTTTAACATGATGTTTGTGACTGTGTTGAATTGTTTATTGTGTGTCTCTGTCAGTGGTGTGGTGGTTGAGGGTGGAACTAGTATAGGATATATACCGAGTTGCATATAGGTTCCTATATTAGTGGTTCTATTAGGGAGCAAGTTTTTCGGTTGGTTAGAATTTGCTGCAACATCTGTTGCTATCATCTTGTTAGCTGTGACGATCTGTAACACATGTATGATTTTGTGTATAATATGTTTTTCTGTGTTCTTTTGATGTTGTCGTTTTTTTTGGCTTTTGTTTGTATTTGTAGGGTCTTCACATCTTTTTCTGTTTAAATCAGTTTCTCATACCTACCATTTGATAATTTTATTACCTACTGTGGCGTTTTAGTTGTTTTTGTTGTATTTCCGTTTGCAGTTTTTCATCCAGGTTCTAGTGTTTGTTTCTTTAGTTTTTAGATATTAATTTTCAGTTGAATTTCTGCGAATGTTTTCGTTATTGTTTTTCTTTGAGTGTCTTTTGATTATTTGTAACTTCTATGTTGTGTGTTGGTTGTCAATATACTATAAAATATATCTATTATAAGTGAATCAATTTGAGAAAATGAAGCCAAGAGTTGATGGACTAATTCGTGCTGATTTACTGTATAGGTAAACACAGTTGTTCTCACAAGCGCCGTATTTAAAAGGGCTTGTTCCAACAGATATAGGGATTGTGGCTAACTTAATCAAGTTCATTTAGAACTTGTTCCTGTTTACTTGGAATAGATTATTTATTGTATCAAGTGATTTGACTTCATTATTAGACATTCATGGTCATACCGATTGGAATACTTTATGAGTTATGGCAAGTCTCTAGGCAAGCTGGTGATTAAGTTAAGGAGGTAGTTGCTAACCAGTCATATGAAAAAACACCACAAAAATTGGAAATTGAGAAATGAAAGCTCGAGATCTGAGCAAAAGAACGTGATAGATGCAGGTGGAGAAAGAAGTTCAGATGAAGAAATAAGATTGAGAGAACTAGAAAGAGAAGTAAGCTGATTCTGAAACAAAAGAGGATTAGCACATGATGAAGCTGATGCTGAACAAAGGAGTTTAGACAGGAAGCTGAACAAAGAGATTAGAGATCAGAAAAGCTGAAGTGAAACAATGGAGATTTGACAGAGAAGGTGGAAGAGTAAGGGTCAAAAAAGAGAAACATGAGGCTTATTACTGTTAGATTTGAATTAGAAAAATTGAAATTGACAAATTATGAGAATGTTAAATCAGTCAAAATGGTAACAAGCTAAAGAATGGTTTAAAAATCTTTACCTTATAACGGTTGCAAAGGTACCAGACGATTCAAGAATCCTTCAAGTGGACAAATATTAAACAATTATGGCTGGGATTCGATTTTGATACGTTTCTTGTCGAGTTTATGTGGATTATAATATCACAGTATGCTTCAATCAGTTGTCAGAAATTTGAATAGGTGATCTTACTGACTAGTTTAGAAGTTTTGGTTGAGAAGGCTGACAAGGCATAATTATGATGTTATTCGAGCAGCCTTTAGTGAAATATACATAAAAATATCAGTTTACTGAGGAACGGATTACCAGTATTTTGTTTAAGAAATATGGTACCAATGATTCAAAGGGTAGAATTCTACAGGATTGTCTTGGAAATGTGATTGCAGGACAGTCTTACATTTACATCGTTGGATTGAAATGTCCATAATACAGAAAAGCATTTGATAGCCCTCTTATGGGACTTGTTGCTCAGGGCCAAATTATGTCAAGTGTTTATTAAACCATTCTCTTGGTATTCCTAACTATTGAGCGTAAACCCAATTCACTAAAAGAAGGATTGCTTAGAAATAATGTGGACCAATAAGTTCAATGCAACCCTTGATGTAACTACTTCAGTCAACATAAGATTTAAAGGAGAGTATGTCCTGTTGCCATCTGCAATACACAATACAACCTAATTCATTCACACAAAATTATAGGGACCACAAAAAAGTTTGGAAAAAATGGTAAACCTCTAATTATGTTATCAAACCAAGGTTGCAATCATTTACGGGTTCTTCTGCGAAAGAATGGAGGACAAAGCTGACAGCCTCAGATACGCAGAGGAGTTGTCGATAATTATAGGAACTTTCTCAGAAGGAAGTCTTTATAAGGAACTATCAAGTTTTCATCTCATCATGGAGACAACAAGACCTAAGAATTTAGAGATTACTTATTATAATGGGAATATGATAATGGTAACATGAGAACTATGACTTCTAAAACAAATAGGGGTTACAATAGAGCGAAATAATATATGATTAGAGGGCAATATATAATGGAGGTAGATCACAATACAAAAACAGAATACGCCGCATTAGTCCGGCAATCTGCGCACAGCAAGGTCACATGAAAGCTAGTAACCAGACCCAAAATGATTATTATTTTGATGCTTATATTTATGATAATTAATGAGTTGTTCGGATGATAATTTTGGGAGAGCATTCACTGCCCCCAATGCATAAACTATATTGCGGATTAATGTTAACTCGGAGTACCACTTGGAATGATAGCTGGCCATTATAATCCGAATAGATGTGCGTTTAGTGGATGATCCGCAATGAAGCTGACGGTATCGCTCATGCCCGCCTCGCTCAAGAAAATCTATTATAGGTGAAATAGATAATTATATTGGTTAATCCTTATATTGCAAGATCCAATTCGATAAGTGAAGAAATTCCATGTATAGGATGAGTAATAGAAATTGGTTATTAGAATCGGATGGAGTAATGACTAAGGGTGAAAATTACCGCATTTCCGGCAATGGATATTGGTGTGATTATAATGATAGTAATGATATGGGAAAGGTTCTCTTGTCTTACATAGAGGTGTTGTTAAAATTGACAATCCGTCTCAGTTATGTTTTTGGATATTCTGGTTGCACCACAATTGGTGTTTAGGCTTCGTCGCCTGTTAGATTCCTTCTAGGTGAAAATCTGATACTGGTTTAAAAGTAGTCAAATGGTTGTACACCATTTTGGCGGGGCACGCTTATGAGAAATAACTCTATATCTGCTATCATTCGGATTGATTACTCCTTTCTTTGTAGGAGATATGAAGTATACGCATGTCTGTATGCCAGAATCCGATCGCTGATCCTTATTTCATCGGTCATATCATCACGGATGTCCAGAGAAATGGAATGCATCCAAGCAACAATAATTTCCGTTTGGGAAAAATAAAATATGCCAACCTCGCTAATGCTTGTAGTCACTAGAGGTCAGTGCTCTTAATATGCCTCAAACTTCATCTACTGGATTATTATGAAGTTGACATAGTAACAGGATGATCCCTTATAGTAATTTCTCGTGACTATGTTTAATAAAACAGCAAGAAGAGGATCCGATCTAAAGGAAATTCTTCACACGCATTGCAAACAATGGGAAGGTGAATCTCGAATGATATGGGAATTATTAGGAAAGCGTAAATCTTGGATTACAATGAAAGAATGGTAAGTATTGTAATATTATGAAATTATGGTTGCAAGACTCCGATAAGTGAACACCATTCCTCATGATTCTTGTGGCCCAAGAATTTGGAGTTAGAAAATTTTGCAGCACGCTCACGGATTACTCTATCAGTGTACTGCTGGATTATTATGGGTTTATCCACGTACTATAAGTCAAGAGTTCTTGCGGCTATTCTTTTGGCCTTATTAGTGAACCAAGGGTCATGATATGGTGATTTAGCTTAACGGTGGGTATGGACGAATATTGTGATCCTTGTAAAGTATGAGTCAAGAGGTCAAATCCAAAGAATCCAGCCAAGCTGACCTATTTGGCTGCAGAAGCGACTCCCTAGTGCGACATTTATGAAGAAATGGCGAACAATCATCTGGTCCCATTTACGATCAAGTTTGCTAGAGGACATCAGTTTATTTTAACGATGAATTATCATGGGACATAGTGCACAAGTTGGCCTAGTGGCTATTCCTCTGACTAGAGCATTCACTACTATGACTGACATTTGACAGATGATCTTGGCTTTTAATTTTTCTCGGTTGGGATTCCCCGGAGAAATATTATCAGACCATGGCAACCCTTCTATAATAATCGGAATACCATGTTCTCAAGTAAGGTACGACTTCTGCAGATAGAGAGATCTTTGCGTAGTATTTATCATCCTATGTCCAATGGGATGGTCGATATCGAATGGTCTAAATAGAATCACACAAAAACTTGCTAGGCGTAAGACTAACTGAGGCATCATCCTCAAGATATTGGGGGACAGGGTTATTACCCGCCAGCCCTCTTCGCTTACAGGGAGTGGTCCCATATGAAACCTACAGGATTTTCTCCCTTTGAACTAGTCTTTTCTTTGGCGCGCGGACCGCGCGGCCCTATGTCTTTGCTTCTCATGTTCTCATAACCGCTTGAATAAATTATTACCGTTGACACGAAAATCTTCACTTGACGAATATGTACATCGCCGCTGAGGACCAATAGAATATCCGAAGCATGCCAATATTGGCAACTTCTTCTTCTGATTATGTTCGCTAAATCAGATGGCAAGACCAATTTGCCAATATAGAAAAGATACCCTAGTACGCGACCGAACTTTGTCATGGTTGACAAAGCATTTGTTTTACGTACCTTGTAGGGATAAACGCAGACTTTCTTATTTCTTGGAAAGGTCCATCCGATATAATCTCGAAAATTTCTGATCGTTGGACTACCATTGTCCAATATGTGAATGGAAAGCATTAAACCTTCCACATCATGTAGTGCTTACGGAATTCCTCCATGATAACGCCCGGATTAATTACAGCCTATTTTTCCAGGTCACGGGACAGATTCACCAGGTCCAACATGGTCACTACTCAATTCCATCTGTCCGTTAATACATGGATGAGGAAACAAGTTTTTAGTGATGTTAATCTTCTGTGCTTCCGATGATTCCACTTCAGTTCTAGTGAATCATGGAAAAACGTTACTGTTTCTCCGGATTTGTCTTTAGGAGAACAGCGACAAGTTTCGGCTATGTTTCACAAACATTATTCAGGATGTCCTTACCTGACATCCCTTGGACTCCAACTCATGTCATTAAACATGACATTATTCTAACTGACCATAATCCTATTAGGGTTAGACTTATCCTATCCCTATTACATTTCAAGCCACAAGGTCGGGTGAGAAAGGAGTTGGATGAGATGATATCGATTTAAAATAATTGAAACCATCCACTTCTGCATATTCTTCGCCGATGGTTATTGTTCGGAAAAAAAAAGACCAATAACATAACCGTCGTCTTTGGCGTTGACTATCTAGTGCAAATTGAATCAAGTTACGAATTTGATGCTGAACTATGCCCTTTACTAGAAGAGCTACTTTTACTAGGCTTTCTAAATCTCATTTTTTCTCCGAAAAACTAGATTTTGTCCAAAGGTTATTGGCAATCAAGTTCCTTTATAGTGCTTTCAGCGGCCAAACCCTTTTACGGCTCTTTTATCTATCACCTTGAGAGGCCTTTTTCAAATGGAATTTCATGCCTTTCGGCTACCTTATGAAGCGCGCACAGCTACATTTCGTACGCATGATATATGCGATCGAAATTATATCCTTTTATCTGTCAGTTGTCATCGTGTATCATAGAACGACAATCTGTCTTTTCAGCGATACTAGGGAAGATCACTATTCGGGTAGTTAGTTGAATTATCTGTCTACTCTACGCGAGTAATGGCCAACCTGACAGCGAAACCCTCTAAACGCGGCCTGCATTTTTTGGTTTTTAGCAAAATTTCTTTCTTAGGGCCATCGAGTGGGTCATGGTTTTTTTTCCTAAAGACAGAGGGACCATAATATCACATCTAAGATACAACTAACATTCTGCTATTCCTAAGACTAAAAAGCAAGTGCGAAGTCTCTTAGGTCTTATTCAATTTTATGGAAGATTCATTCCGAATCTAGTCCTCATAAACGTCGCTATCATGGCACCACTCTTTCTACAATACTAAAAAAAAGGGTCGCCTAATATGGTTCCACTGGTCACAAGAATGCCAATCCTCTTTGGATAAGATCAAAACTATGTTTCATCACCATCTGAGATTTTAGTGTTACCTACTACAGAAAAACAAGAGAGAATTCATACATAACTAGAATTGCTTTGGCAGCTAGCGCCTTCAATAGATTATCTAACATTTGATAATTACGATCATTGAATATACATACCAAGCTTCGTCTGTTTAATTCAAATGTTATCTCAGTGTTAACATACGGCTGTGAGAGTTGGAAAATAACAAAATCATTGGAGAACAAGCTGAATACATTCGAGAACAAATGTCTTAGAAAACTCATGAACATCAGTTGGAAAGAATTCAAGACTAATCGACAAATAAGAGAAGACTCTAGGCAGAAATATGTCTCCGACTATATAAGGAAAAGACGATGGTCATATATCGGTCATGTCCTACGAATGCAAAACAACAGAATACCACTACAGGCGCTCACTTGGGTTCCTGAGGGTAAGAGGAAAAAAAGGAAGACCAAAAGAAACACTCAGAAGAACAATAATAAGAGAAGGAAGAACGTTGGGCCTAAATAATGTGCAAGAGCTAAGAGGAGTGGCGTCACAACGAACAACCTAGAGAGCACTGGTTTCTGCCTTATGCGCCGTGTTTGGTGCTTAAAGAATTTATTATTATTATTATTACTACAGATAAGACATTTCTTCTTTGTAGTGACGCTTCATCCACTGGGATTGGAGCGGCACTAATGCAAGAGTACTCTGGAACTCTGCATCCTGTAATGTATATCTCCAGAAAGCTTAATGCTGCAGAAAGGAATTATTCGGTTTTAGACCGTGAACTATTGGCTATGGTATGGTCAATTCTCAAATTACAAAGATTCCTTCTAGGCGCACATTTCATAGTAGAAACCGACCAAAAAGCTCTTACTGCTATACAGAGTAAGAATTTGAAGAGCTCGAGGTCTACTCGATATGCCATTGCTCTTCAACCTTTTCATTTCTCTGTGCGAGCTATTCGTGGATCAGATAATGTGATGGCAGACATTCTGTCAAGATGCCCACATGATTCCACATAACTGTTGAGTCTTGGACTTCTTAACACATTCAAACTCGACAAAGATTTTTATTCTTTTCTATAGCAAGATAAATACACATTGTAATTTGTAATATAGTGATTGTATCACTACTATCACTATGTTCATTGATATATATATTCACCGGTACTCGTTGATGATTGTTCTTTTTTGTCAATCATGTATTTATAATGCTTAAATATGAAATTGTTATATGCATTGTGTCATTGCAAGTATAGTAGTATGCGTTGGTGACACCTCCCTGGAAACATTTATGCTTAAGAGAAATGCTTTCTCTGAGAGGTTGAGATGTATTCTCACCAGTCGATCTATATTTCGACTTTGCCTTAAGTTGGCTTAAATAATTCCAGATATTTCTCATCTGTGCAGTATTTGTGCGTTGGGAGCCTATTGTATGTTGATCTTAGATGGAAAAAAAAAATGATTTTCATTTTTTTTCCCGGGGGGTGTTGTAGTCTGTTGCGCACATATTCTTTTGTGTGGCGAACAGATTACTGTAAATACGCATACAAATGTAAAATGTATTTATTTGTCTGATAAAAATATATTTATCTTTGAATTCATGATTTTCAGTCTAAAGGGACAGAACTCAGATTAGGCGATGGGTATTCATTCTGTGAGTTATCGGTTCTTGTATCTTTCCTGAAGATCGAAACAACTAAGCGTAGGAATCTAGGTTTTACAGCGATCGATTTCTGTGTTTGGTTAGAAATAGATTGTTCTTGCTTCAGAATACTCTATGGCCCGAATCTATGTGTAGTTCTTGTCTATGTAGGACGAGTAGTTGTCCTTATATCTTGATATGATCTTAGTATGTTTACGTGTTGGAACTATTTTTTCCTTGTACTGTACTTTGGGGTCAGGTGCTTTCGGCGCATGAAGATAGGTTAGAGGGTTCTTTGGTGATGAAGGAGCTGGCGGGACGTCATGTCTTAGACCCTGGTCCAAAGTTTGTGATCTCTTCGATTGATTTATGGAGTAATGAGGATAGTTTCTTCTAGGATTGGTTAAAATCCATGAGTTCATTGTTGATGCTTCAGTAACGCCAGGGAGAGTGTTTTGTGTTTGCTAGTATATTTCGTATGGCAAGGTAAAGGGAACTGTTCACTGAACTCTTTCATTCCTAGGCTCAGATGGGCAGACGTCTCGATATGAATTTACTATGTATAAATTATGTCGGGGGACGACATGTTAACTAGCAGCACTGAATTATGTTTATATGCAGCAAAACTATGAGGGACAGAATATGCTGATTCTTGTAGAATCATTTATTGTTGATGAACAAAGCTTCGATTGAAGATTTGGCTATACATCCGTATAGTGAGCGATGCTCAACAGGGAACCAGAAGCCATTTTGGAATTCTATTTATTTTGGAATCCTACTTATTGCCGATCATCAATCAGAGAACGGGAATGCCCCCTTATTATCAGGTGATGATTAAGAGATCACAGTTATAAAGAAAACCCGAATACTAGTGGGTTAAAACATTATCTTTCCACAGAGATTTGCTGTAAATTTACCTAAAGGAATCTTCGCTAGAAAAGAGGTCCTGTTTAGGAGTCAAGTTTGAACAGTATTTATTAACTGACATGCTCGGTCAGTAAGGCCTGATGATTGTATTTATAAACAATGGAAATCTAAGTGCTTGTATACAGATGTTCCATTGCAATGTTATTCAACATGAATGCTAATTTATGATGGTAGATCATTGATCAACACTATGCTGTTTATGTCGACTTGTGTTCCTGTAACGATGCTCGTACTGTCCATGTGTACGTCCTATTAAATAATATGAAACAACCACAGTAGTCCAGCCATCCTTGACTTCCACCTGTGATTGGAGTGAGTGACCTGTGCACCTGTCGAACTATCATCCATTCGCGTTTGTCATTATTGATGTTCACACTCACCCATTGCACCAGTATACACGCACTTCACAGTACACCTTGTCAGGGCCCCAACAGTCGGTAACCTGACCTATGTACCGAACATTGTGACTGGAAAAGCTTTATCAATGTGCTGTCTAACAACTACCAGTACTACATCTTATCAATGTGGTGGCACTTTACCCAAGCATACACGAAAAGTCACGTTATCAACAAAACGTCTTTATCAGAGTCCATATCCCTAGCATCTCAATGAAAGTCATTTGACCAATACAAATCAAATGACGATCTTTTCGTTACACCCATCATCAATAGCAAAGCAACAAACGCCCTCGTCAGCAGTGACATTCGGCCGTAACCCTAAACCTTTCCGATAAACCTAATCCTAAAATTATACATAATAGCAATGACATTCTACTTTCGTTTCCATCTCTGCCATCAACCATATTCTGAGAACTGATATTAGCGCTAATAAAGACAAAGATCTCCTTGTCATCGCATCGGAGTCAGAATCCAATAAAATTAGAGCGAAAATGGCTGCGTGTTCGATGCCGATTCATTTCGATTAAAAAAATTCACAGAAAATAAACGCGAATACACCCATTACTCAATAAAGATTGGAAACGGAAGCTAACTCTCTCCCAGATAAGTTTAAAACTTAACATCCGGGGGTGATATCACGTGTACACAATTCCTAATGCTAGAAACCGACGATCTACGCAAGGCGACTTAAGTCGCCTGCAGCTGGGAGAACATAGGTTTTTCTCATAGAGCAATAAATGCCTCCAGCATGCTAAAGGTACAAGAACTGTTTAAAATGTCAAGCAGTAAATGACAGATCTCCAAGCCACAAGCACGCGCAACGAAACCCCTGGTAACAATATATATATATATATATATATATATATATATATATATATATATATATATATATATATATTATATATATATATATATATATATATATATATATATATATACACACATGCAAGCACACTGTTTTTTAAAACTGGAACATACCAATTTTTTTTCCTTTTTGTATAGCATGTTCGCGGTCTAGACTCTTAACCACCAATATTCTGTTTACTCCAGACACAAAGACATTTAGTTACAAATTATTTTAATAATAGAAATTGTATTCTACCTACTCAAACTAACAAGAAACAAATGCTCAAAACTGGTAATACACACGCTTTATACTCACCCCAACCAACCAGAGAGCACTTAAGGATGAAGTTGTTATAGTAGGTGTTGAACACAAGGACCAGAGCCAGGTACATGTAAAAAGCTTCTACTGCCATCCATGTCAGTGAGGAGAGAAGGAAGTAATGCAGGAGGACAGCTACAATCTTGAGAAGATTCAATTACATATTAAATAATAATTATCGTCTATATCACCATATTTTTATCAAAATACCAGGGGAACAAAGGTTGATATGTGCTAAGCAGATTAAAATGTTAAAATGGGTAAATCATTGAAACAAACCAATCATTTCCAGCATGTTCACAATTCAAGAACTACTGGACTAATTTTATTAAAATGTGTTATCTAAGACTTTGGCAAAAAAATATTTACAACTAATTTCAAATCTGACCTAAATTGGATGAGGATTAAGGACACTTTACTGTAGCTCTAAAGCTTCAATTGTAAGGATATATGTTTTCAAAGTTCATCTGCTAGTCTCTTGTTTTTCTCTTTTAAAACACATTTACATTAGCTATGCAAATATGATTTATAACACCAACTCTGACTGTCACTAGGTAGTCATCCTCACAGATGCACTGTCTGTACTGCAAGCTCTCAAGAGTGGTAAACTCCCGCATCTGAGAAATGAACTAAACAAGGTAGCTGCCAAAAAGAGAACCATACTTCAGTGGGTACCATCCCTTTGTGGTGTACCCGGAAATGAAAAGGCAGATAAACGTGCTAAAAAGGGAAGAGAATGTGAACAAGAAGATAATGAAATCACATACTTCGAGAAAAAGAGAGCTATCCAGACTATCAGAAGAGAACAGAATCAACCCAATGACGACTACCACACTCTTGACCGGCAGGGACAGATCACCATTTTTTGCCTCAGGACAGGGCATAACAAACTGAATAAACACATGCACAAGCTACGATTGTCTGCTTCACCACTGTGCACATGTGGATTAAACGAACAAACTGCTGAGCATGTTCTACAGGATTGTCCTCTGTTCGACCAGTTAAGAAAGATATACTGGCCCAATGACCCAACCCTAAACTCAAAGCTGTATGGAGCTAAAGAGGAACTTCAGACAATGGTCGAATTCATCATGAGAACTCATCTGACGGTGTAAACATCAAAGATGCTATCGCAAGAAAGAAGAACATTAGCTATTTCAAGACGTCTTGTGGTTTCATGCAACATGGAGATTACATCACCTGCTTACCACTGTTTCTGATCTCACTTGAGGGTTTGCTGTATGCTGAGAAATGACTTTGTTGTATTTACTTTCGCAATTTAAATTAATAAGGAGAAGGTTTTACAGCACCATAAAGTTGGAATGATCAGTGCTAGAATATACTATGTGTTAAACATTGCCATGGTTTGACGATGATTTATATGGTCAGATATTGAGAATTAAACGTCTTAATTATTAATGTAATAATCTGAACCTGCATTATTATGCTACAGTAGAGTACATGAGAACAGATAAATGGTGGATCTCTTGTGTTCTACGTATAGCCAAATGTGCATGATAGATGTAACTCAGCCTGGAAGGCACCTCACTGTAATGTTATGATGTATGTATATAAGCATTACCTCGTCATCTACACAAGCACACACATGTTTCAGAAAGCACTCAGTATAAGCATGTTCAGTTCGTAGCCATGTTTATTTACAGAATATCGTACATGTCAAGATTCGCATTATATTACAATGTGTGGTTCGTACTTTAATGTATTCATATTACATCCCCCCTTTTTTGAAAAAAAAATGTGTGCAAACATTTCCAACGAAATGTTTCATGTGAGAAAGGATAAGTATGTGTAATGCTCAGTGTGAGTATATATGTCACTGTCTGTATCGGCTGGGAGGTGTCACTGTACGGCCAAAACGAGTGGTGTAAAGTGCTGGTGGTTCTGCGGAAGTCCCTGGTTTAGCTTGAGTTGGTTGTGATTTCGGCCTTGGCGCTTGTTGGTTTTGTGGGGCACCAAAGTCTGGAGTTACTGCATTGTCTGTTGAAAGCATGGGAATTCTCTGTTCTGTTGTATTCTGTGGGATTTCTCTTATGTCCACTCTGTTTCGCCTCAGGAGGTTGCTGCTGCTGTCTGGTCTTAAAGTATAGCTCCTGGGTTCAGGGTTTCTGGAAATGATTGTTGCTTTTGACCATGTGTCATTGTTGTGGTTGTAGGTAGTCACATGCTGACCAGGATATAATGGTGGTAAGTCTTTAGCACATTTGTCATAGTTGGATTTCTGAACTTGCTGACGATGCTGAAATTGATCATATGTGCTGTCTCTATGTTGTGGACGGAAGTGGACCTTAGATGGTAGGAGGTCTTTAATTCTTCTATCAAACATAAGTTCTGCTGGACTGTCGATCTTACTGTCTACCGGTGTTGTTCTCCATCTCAAGAGTGCTAGGTGTACATCCTCTGTTCTTGTTTTCTTCATGATTGACTTGATAGTTTGTATCTGTCTCTCAATGAAACCATTAGATTTAGGGTATCTAGGTGATGATGTTGTGTGTTTGATCTTCCAGTCCTTAGTGAAGTTTCTGTATGCTTGACCTGAGAAATGTGGACCGTTGTCTGATCTAATTTCATCTGGGATGCCAAACATGCTGCAATACTTCTTTGTAATGTCTGCAATAACAGCTGATGGTGAGGGTTGTGGAAGTTTCTCAATGATGGGAAATTTGCTGTAGTAATCAGCAATAATAAGATAGTCATTATTGTCGATTGAGAAAATATCAGTTCCTATAATGCTCCAAGGGCTCAATGGTATGTCTGATGGTATGAGAGGTTCTCTGCACTGCCTATTTGCATGTTCTTGGCAAATTGAACAGTTTTTACATAGTGTTTCTATGTCCTTGTTTATCTGTGGCCAGTAAACATCTTTCTTTGCTCTCAGTTGTGTCTTCACAATACCAAGGTGACTATTATGGAGCTGTTTAAGGATGATATCGCGTTGTGTTTCTGGTACAACAATGCGATCTCCTTTAAGGATCAGACCATCTTCGATGCTTAACTCGTCCCTCATCGAGTAGTATGGATGGATGTGTGTTGGAACTTCCCTGATAGAGCTTGGCCATCCATGGTATATCAGTTCTTTGAGAGAGTTAAGGATAGGATCTCTCATTGTGTCTTCTCTGATGTGTTCAAGCCGATTATCGCTAAACTTGACAAAATCAACTTTGATGTTTGGGGTAAGATCTGCTGTCTTGTTGGGGTTTGGTAATCTGCTGAGAGCATCTGCAAGACCTATATCCTCTCCTGGGATATACTGAATATTAAAATCATAACCTTGTGTTTCCAATAACAGAGCTTGTAGTCGTGGTGGTGCTGAAGCTATTGGTTTTTTTATGAATCATCTCAAGTGGCTTATGATCTGAGAGAATTGTAAATGGGCGGTTGAAAAGAAATGTGTGGAAGCGTTTGATTCCAAAACGTACAGCTAGCATTTCTCTTTCAATGTTTGCAAGTTTCTTTTCGCCAGAACTTAATGATTTGCTTGCGTAAGCTACAGGACGAAGTTCTTTGGCATAGTGTCCTTCAGGATTTTTGTCTGGTTGCAAAAGTGCTGCTCCTAGGCCTTTCAGACTGGAATCAACCATGAGAAAAGTGGGTGCTTGCATGTCATAGTATTTCAAGCATGCATCAGATGATATGAGGGTCTTCAAGTGGTTGAATATGTATTGGTAGTCTTCTGACCATTCATACGGAGTTTCATTCTGTAGTAGAGATCGCAAAGGTTCTGCAGCAGCTGACAAATTTGGTATGAATTGTGCTAGGAAATTGACAGCACCTAAGAATTGTTGCAGTTCCTTCTTTGTAGCTGGTGTTGGCATGTCATGAATATCTTCAACCTTTTTAGGGTCTGGTTTTACACCATTCTGGGTGTACAGCAATCCAAAAAATTGTATCTCCGTTGCCTTAATTGTACACTTTTTGCTGTTGAATGTTAGCCCATTGGCCTGTGCTACATGCATCAAGTTAATCAAGTTACGGTCGTGTTCTTGTTCTGACCTGCCGCAGACTACAATGTCATCCGCAATAGCCACTGTACCAGAACATTGCTCAACAATGTTGTCAATCTTCTGTTGGAAGATGTCTTGTGATACATTCAAACCAAATGGGAGTCTCTTGAAACAATATCTGCCGAATGGTGTTCGAAAAGTTGTAAGGAGTTGACTTTCCTCTGCTATCTCAACACTCCAGTATCCGTGTACAGCATCTAGTTTAGAAAAATATTTGGCATTGTGGAATCTGTGAGTTATCTCTTCCACTGTATGCATTTTGTGTGGACAGCGCTTTAGACTGTTGTTTAAGTGTTTTGGGTCAAGGCAAACCCGAAGAGAACCATCCTGCTTCAGAACGGTTGTGATACTACTACACCAATCAGAATGCTCTTCAACCTTTCTAATAACATCATTCTGCACCATCTTTTCTAGTTCTGTGGCAAGTTTCTGTTTAACATGTATAGGATACTTTCTAGGTGGGTCTATCTTTGGCTCAGCGTTGTCTTTTAAAAAGAATCTTGCCTTTCCTGGAAGTTTGCCTATTCTGTCGAACTGTTCTGGGAATCGCCGTTTAAGGTCATCTACTCCAGTGACGTGTAGAGTAAGATGTTCTTTTTTGTCAGCTTTAATGTTGTTAATAGTTACCACACTCAGCTTTTCGCACATTGGTAAACCCAAAATTGCAGGTCCTTCAACATCTACCAAGTAAAATGTTGACGATATCCATTCAGAGTCTCTGTATAAACATTCAAGTGTTACTGCTCCGAAACAGTCTATACTTGTTCCATTGTAAGCTCTTAGCTTTGTCCTGCCACTCCTACTTTTTACATCCCTTGTGGGAAATCCTTGCTTATCCACCTTGTCAGGCATGATCTGTCTGAATATTCTTAAGGGTAGAGTGTTACCTTGGGCACCTGTGTCTATCTTGAACCGAATATATCTTTCTTTGTGCCTTTTAATTCCTGGTATTCGGAATTGTACTTTGCAGAAAGCCTGCGTTCTCTTTGGTTCATTACTGAAAGTTAGTATCTTCACAGTATCAAATGTGGAAGGATCACTTTCTTCACTGGAGTCAAGGTCCTCAGTCATCATAAAGTGTGTTTGTTTTGATGACTCTCTGCTGTGAAAGTTGTGTTGAGCACTGTCTTGTTTCCTCTTGAAACATAATTTTATCCAGTGGCCCCTCTTTCTGCAGTAATGACATGTAGAGTCTTTAGCTGGACAGTGGTTTTGTATGTGGTTTAGGCCACAACATTTACACATAGCACCTCTGCTTGTGTTGTGTTTTTCTTGTTGCTTCGAACCAGTTGCTTTGTTTTGTTTGGGTTTATAGCTTTTTACTGCATCCACCTGGGCTGTTACTGTACCTTGCTGAATTTGTTTAATGTTTAGTGCTTGTGCCTCGTGTTTCCTGCCTTCATCCAGAAGTTGTTGTAAATTTAGTGTATCACTCTGGCTCAGTATCCATTTCTGGAACTCTGGCATTGGTGTGCTGAGAAGGATCTGTTCGATAATTCGCTCTTTTTTTCTTCTTCTTTGTTAAATTTACATACACTTGTTTTCTCCTTGATGCGAGTGAAGAAATCATCTAAACTTTCATCAGGTTTCTGTCGCAGGTGGTGAAGTTCTAATCTTGCCGCTCTAAAGTTCGTGTGCTTTATTATCAGACGTTTTTCAAATTCGTCCAATATGGCTACGGGGTCGGTCGCTGACTCAACCGGCATGGCGGTAGCAAAACTGTTGTAGATTTTCAAACCTTCATCGTCCAATGCTTCTAGGATATATGGAGTTAGGGTTTGTCCTTCCAGACCAGTGGTCTTGGAATATAGATCTATGCGTTGGCGCCATAACAAGAAAGCTTCACTCTTATCGTCTTGACCGGCGAATCTCATTTGCGGTGCGTTGCGATATTGTTTCGCCGCCATGGCTGACTTCGATGACGAAAATTAGCCGAATACTGTACTCACGTGTTATCGTGTAGCTGTTTTGCGTCAGTCCGGTATCCCACCGCTGCCACCATGTAATGTTATGATGTATGTATATAAGCATTACCTCGTCATCTACACAAGCACACACATGTTTCAGAAAGCACTCAGTATAAGCATGTTCAGTTCGTAGCCATGTTTATTTACAGAATATCGTACATGTCAAGATTCGCATTATATTACAATGTGTGGTTCGTACTTTAATGTATTCATATTACACTCACCTTGGACAAGGAATTCATATTTCAAATCACGTGCTGCCTGGCAGATAAGACACTAATGTATCAAAGGCTACTGGAGACAACCAATGATAAAAGGCAAAAGCACTAGGAAAAAAAAAAATTAAGTTTCAGTAACTGCCTCTACCTCAATTCTCATGGTGGAAGTAAGCCCGGCTATGTTCGGCAACGATTCTGCCATTTACCCTAGCAGAGAAACCACAACTTGATTTCTCACCACGGATCAGAGACCAATCTGTATACACAATGGCATTATTAACCCCGGCATGATCATGTATCAGTTGATTAATCTCCAGTTCTGCTTTCCCACTGCCCCAAGTTCTACACTCTCTGCCAAGGCTGATGATGACCTGCTGGTAGTTAATGCAGTTCTCATCTGATATACTCCACTCTTCCCCTTTGAATATATTTTCAGCTGTAGTTACCTGCTTGATTACTGTCTTGGCCTGTGCCATCCATGACATCCCTCTCTTTATTCTTGCTCCCTTAATGTCAGCTATGTTCCCATGCAGGGGGTGCCGTTTGTCTGTGGTTACTCACATACAGGCTTTAGCCTGGGCCATCGCATATCTGGATCTAATCGACAGCACTCCAAGCACGTACCTCACTGTCACAATGGGGGTATCTCGTGTACAGCCCAAGACTACACACATCCCTTCATTTTGAATGCATTCTAGTTGTTCACATTGTGTTACTAACAGCGTAAGTATTTCCAGCCCATACTCAATGATCGATATGACTAGCTGATAATAAAGAACAGATAATAATCTTTGCTCCAGATGCGCCACAGCCATTATTTTCAGGGCTGCCAGACCTCTCCTGCATTTCTATATGATGTGCTTGTTGTGGGCTTTTTTTTCTGTTTGAATGGGTTAATCTGTTAATACGTTTTCTGATAATTATTTGATTATCTGTTCTGTATTACCCCCGATATTGATCTTTTATTATAACCATGTATTCGTTTAGTAATTCTTTTAAGTGGTTACATTTTCACGTTCCTTCAATAAAAGTTCATATATATTTCCATGGCTGTGTTATCTTGTTTCATTTCATATTATTCATAAACAAGTCATAACTGGAACCTTGAATACTTTCAGTGAATAAGACCAGTGTTGACAACTTTAGATAATTTAATAAGAATTCATTCTTCCATCATGAATCAAAGACAATACTTAATATAGTTCACATCAAAAGCACTGGATATATCACAGCGTAGAGTAGACTATTTTACAGACATTACACGTCTGATAATTTATCGTTTGATTAACGTTCAATTATATATTCAACCACAACTGCTTGGCATCGTAAATACCTTCACGCAGTATTAATCTATAGTTGATTTCCAGTTCCTTTCGGGTCTCTGCCCAATATATATCCTACAACTCTGTCTATATTATATCTGGCATTATTCGCCAGGCTTTACCAGCAATACACATTCTCGTGTTTCGTACTCACTGGTCCTTACATATTATTATTTCATAAGCTTTTGAAAAACACTATATTGACGGTTATGTTCATGGCTATTCAAGCCTACACTTATATCATTTAGTGGTTTAACCACAAGAACCTGAAACACTGTTGGGACCAAAAGATGCAGCAATAGAGAATGCAGTCAGCGACCCATAGCTTGACTGCTTGCATCAGGGTCAGCGAACCAGAGCTGACCAAGACCGTACTCCACCTCCATGTGGTGGTCCTGGAAACAGTCTGCAGCAGTGCAGTCTGGCTGAGCGAGTACGGATCGCAGAGGGAAGGCAAACCTGGTCCCAAAAAATGCTGTGCTGAACTTGGATGTGTCGACCGAAAGGTGCAGATATCACAGCTACGCCGTAAACAGACACAACGCAACCACCGTCCTTTTCAGGGCGAACGAGAAAGAAGAAGAAGAAGAAGAAACACTGTTATCTTTATACACATATTATTACATCGGTTTAAACGTATGAACCCAGACGGTTCTACACTTGAATAAGTGGCCATGCCACACATTTGAAACATTTGGATAAGTGGCCATGCCACACTATTGAAACACTGCCATAAGGCTCCAAGGCCACACACAAGACTCCTGTAACTAAGTCTAACGTGTCATGCATCGCCACGTGCCAACCATTTCATTTTCGGTCTAGTGAGGTGTTGTATGGTGCAACCATCTGAATCAGGTTCAAACCAAAATACTTGCTGACCATGCAACAATCCTCAACAGTGCTCAACATGGTACTTATTTGATAGCCCGAAATCGAATGTACGTAACTCCAAAGTATTTCAGCTTTTCGTGCCTTTCAATTTTCTGTTCATTGAGAGTAATATCTGGAAGGTCAGTTTTCACTATGGAGTTGTTCAAGGAGCACCACATTACGCAGGCCTTGTTAGGACTGACTTTGGAGCCAGTTTCCTTGCACCAATTAAACACCTCCTGTAGTGTCCCATGTATGCTATTAACCATTTCCTGTTTGTCAGAGCCAGTTCTGTAAATGAATATGTCATCAGCAAATGTCAGTGTTCGTCCCAATACAGTTGGCTGAATGGGGGCTACTTTTACTGTATAGATATTAAACAGCACCGGTGATAGTGGAGAACCCTGGGGTAGTCCCTGGCAAATTGGCATTGGGTCTAATGTCCATGTTCCCAAGCGAAATGCCACTGATCTCTCAGTTAAGGCAGCTGCTATCCATCTTGTTAGCCATGGGTTAACACCGCAACCATTATACAGTTCATTAATGTTGCAAAGTTCACACTGTTATAAGCATCCTCTAGGTCAATTGCTACAGCAACCATTTCTCGTTTACCCTGGAACCCCTCATACACATCATAAGCAAAAGTTCCAGCGTTACCCCATGTTACTTTCATGGGCCTGAGCTTCCGAGAGTATCAGGTAGGATCTGTGCATTTTCGAGGTGATTCATTATTTTCCGTGCTACTATCTTTCTAGTAGTTTACCATAGACATTCTGCATTGTGATAATTCTATAGCTGCTGAGAAGTGCTTTACCAGCTTTAGGAAGTAGCCGTAAGTAACTATGTAGCCAGTCTTCCGGCACTTCAGCATTCAGTATGCTGGTGCTGAAGTCATTCACCACATTCTTAATGCCTGTGTAATCGAGCTGTTGAATGTGGTGATACTGTACACCATTAGGACAGTGTTTTTACTGGTTTCTAAAGTACACACAACGTCTTCTTCGGATATGAGGTCGCTTCCCAGAATACGGTCTTTAATTTCTTGGCGGGCAGCTTTATCACCTTTATCTGTCCGAGTAATATAACGCTTGAGTAATGCATGTCCCTTTTCGGCATCGGTCTTCAGCTGAGAATATTAAGAATTGGTTGGCTTGTACTTTTCCTACTCATTCTACAATGTAAGGACCAGAATTCCTGTAGTGTTTTGTCAGTGCCCACCTGTGTCACAAAGGCCTTCCACACTGTGTCTTTGGCTTCTCTTGCCAAGCCCTTGAAGTTATTAATGGCTCTTTGCTTTTTCTCCTTAAAATCTTCCACCTTTTCATCATTCATTGTCCTTCTTCTTCATGCTATTTGCAACGACTTTGTCGCTCTTTCCTTTTCCAGCCATGCTGTTTCCACTGTCTCATTCCACCAGGGTGGTTGTGTAAAAGGTGTGCGAGTTGTCTTTTGTTTCACACTTTGATGCAATATGTGCACAGGGCTACTACTTTCATGTGGGCCTGTATGGAAAGTCTGTTTCAGTTTCCAGTGTCTGGTGGTCTTTTCCTTCGCAATCAGTACTACACAGGATAGGTGATTGCTTTCTTGAGCCTGCAATACATCCCAACATGCAAAGGTGGTGGCAGCACTATAAATCAATGCCAGATCTATGACACCATCAGTATCCCCTGGTCTAGATGCCAATCTTGTTGGATGTCCATCATTTAAAATGGATATGTTTGAGCTGAGTAAAACTTGGCTCAAGGCAACACTCTGTCTATTTTTCATGGAATTCACCCACTCCATAGATCTAGCGTTAAAATCACCGGCAATTAAGCACATCTTGTTAGGCTCTTCGGCCAATTTTGTCAGGAACTCCCAACTACCCTCTTCCGGAAGGCGGTCCATATGGGCATAAAAATTGAAGACTTACCATTCTTGACCACTTATATGCAGTACAAGCCCCTGCAATTCTGCATCCTCATTAGAATGGAAACTTGTATCTAGCCATGCATGAGGGAGTTCATTTTTCACATACATCGCTTGCCCTTGTCTGCCAGGCCCACACGGATTTGTGTAACATCTGTACCATGGGCAATTGACAACAGTTTTCGCTTTTAAATTGGTCTCCTGGATCATTAGTATATCAAAATCATTGATGATAGTTTGAATTATGGCTGCCCTTTGGTAGGTACTTCGACAGTTCCAGTACCCTATACGTTTGTATTTCATAGAGAGTCTGTCTGCTTTCCTTCTTGCGTTGCTCTTACCAGCTCTTCATATTCTCTCTCTCCTCTTCTCTCCCCTACCTCTCCTTCTACATTCACGTTTCTTCGTTACATTTCCCGAAGGCACCGACAACGGAGCACGATCTCCGTAGCTCCCACGATAATTCTGGTTTGTTGCATAACTCATATTATATTTGCAAAATATGATGGAAATAACCGGCCACCCTGGTAGAGCCACCATGCCAAGGAAGAGGCAAGGGATGTTCCTTAGGAAGTCCATCTGCCTGGTGCCACCCCACTCGCATGCCAGACAGCCAATGTTCCAGACTTTTTTCCCAGTAGCCATTCAGCCTATCAGCACATTGAATTCCCTTAGGCTTGAGGTCATTAACTTATGACTATGATTAAAGATGTCTTGACTCAAGTTTTACCATGCTTATTACAACGTGAAGACATCTGTTGACAATGCCATTATTGTTAAAACATGTAGAAATTAAACGTCATCTTTAGTGAATTTGCCAAGATAGCTGACATATGTCATTGCTGAACTTTTCAATACATATGCCCTCATTCAGGCATATACTTAACATATAGACATCAATTGTTGCACAATTGTCTCCTCACATGAACATTCTGGCTCGCACCAAGTCAATCACATTGGAAAAATGCAGCAAAGCAGGCTAAAAAATTCATATCACAAAATGCATCAGATATCTTGGACCAGAACTCCTTTTATCCATATATATACACGCACGCATGCACCCACCCACCCAATAACAAAACCTGTACAAAAAAAAAGTATGTACAGCTGTACAAATCTGGAAAAAAAAAAAAAAAAAACAATTTAAAAAATGGGGTAACCTGCACTAGTTTGTATGTATGGAGATATGGCTAAGCAAAACCAAAATGTGTTTCTGAAGGACAAGAGTTGTAGTGGAAAGAAGTGTCCAATTTTGACTCGCTGTCATTCTGTCAGTTTGTCTAGTGCCAATGTAATTGTCTAGTGTTTACACAGTTCTCAACAGAGCACATATCTCAAGCATCTACACATTGCTGCAGAGGGCCCAAACTAGATGGGCCGGACATGTTGTTCGCATGCCCGAAAAACGCCTCCCAAAGCAGTTGATGTACAGCGAACTCTCTATGGGTAAGCGAGCAGTAGGGGGACAAAAGAAACTGTTACACATAAGAATTATGCAACGTTAACAGTGTACGCTAAATTTTCCTTATGCAAGGGATAGAACTCGGGAAATGAACTCACTGTTTTACTCTGTGTAGTTATCTTTCTTGTGACTGAAGGTTGCCGGTATAATGTCATACCGATCTCGGTTCATGTCCTTTTAAGGAGCGTACAGGTCTACTTTTCTTAGAAATGGTTGGTACCTGCAATGTTGCTATTTCTTTCCTTATAAGGCTCGATTTTATATGTCGTTCTCAGTATAGGATCATAACTACGTACTTTTCTGAATTCTAGAAAACTAAATGCGGCAGAGAGGAACTACTCGGTTCTGGACCGTGAATTGTTGGCTATGGTTTGGTCAATTCTCAAACTACAAAGATTCCTCCTGGGCGCACATTTCATTCTAGAAACTGATCAAAAAGCTCTTACAGCTATTCAAACTAAGAACTTGAAGAGTTCGAGATCCACTCGATATGCCATTGCTCTTCAACCTTTTCACTTCACGGTACGAGCTATCCGTGGTTCGGATAATGTGATGGCTGACATTCTGTCTAGATGCCCACATGATTCCTAACTAATATTTCTGTCCTATATTTCCAGATATACTTTGAACATATAACACTTTTATATTATTATAATACATTAGCACACCTGTCCTCACTTTATGTGAACTCATACTATTGTGCTTTGTTATCATCTTCTTCTGTTACCATCTTTAGTAGAACAGAAGAAGGCTATGTAGACAATATAAGGGCCGAAAGTTTACTCGGCCACAATTTTTTATAATAATGTATTGTATATTAGGAATCCTAATGGTTGTTAAATAGAATTATATTGATTGTATTTTCTCAGCAAGTCATTGATGATCTGAGAAGTTACCTTACTCCTTGTCAAGCATGTAGAATTATGGAGGATGTACTTACCTAGGACAAGACAGAAGCTGTATCCATTACGCCTTGTCCTGGATCTTCAAATATTTTTAACTTATTTCATTATGTATTGTAATATTATTACATGTAATATTTACTATCACATGTGTCCATCCTGTTGAAGCGGTATTAGAGTATGACACCGCTATTTGATGATTATTATTACACTTGCATATGTATATTATGTTTACATGCTAACGTGATGTGTGTTGGTGGCACCTCCCCGATATATGTATATATTTTTTGAGACAGATTTTTTCTGTTGAGATATATTCTCACGTGACATTCCATGTGTCGATTTAGCCTCATGTTGGGCAGTTTGTCTATTTATCCGCGCATCATTCGTGCATTTTGAGCCGCTTCTAGCTTGCTCTTGGATATAAAAAAAAAAATGAAACATTTGTTTTTTATCGGGAGGTTGCGGTAATATGTTACACATAAGAATTATGCAACGTTAACAGTGTACGCTAATTTTTCCTTATGCAAGGGATAGAACTCGGGAAATGAACTCACTGTTTTACTTTGTGTAGTTATCTTTCTTGTGACCGAAGGTTGCCGGTATAATGTCATACAGATCTCAGTTCATGTCCTTTTAAGGAGCGTACAGGTCTACTTTTCTTAGGAATGGTTGGCAACCTGCAATGTTGCTATTTCTTTCCTTATAAGGCTCGATTTTATATGTCGTTCTCAGTATAGGATCATAACTACGTACTTTTCTGAATTGTTCTCACGGGAATGGTTCTCTGCGCATGTCTGTCTTTTGGTTGTAGATTGAACAAGCTTCCGCCCAGTTAGTTTGTGGCAGAATTCGGTCGAGATGTGACCTGTGTCGGGGCAAGATATGCTCTTGCGTCCCCGAGTATTCTTTCATCATGGGAAAGGACCTTCTGTGATTTTGATGGCAAGTTTATTCATATTAATCCCATGTGTGTAATTCTAACGTCTGGAGACGGTTGGAATTGTGGTGTTTTTCGAACATAAAGGTAAAACTGCTCTTCCTATTTTGTCCTGTAGTCGGTGAGGTTAGACATTATTGTTCGACTCGTTTCGCACTGTCAGGCGGGGAGAGACTTTATTACTAGAAGCACACCAGATATCTCGATGCCTAATATATCTATGGTTCAGGCTACTTATGCCCACAGAACAATTAATATTATGTTCCTCGAACTTCGCCATGCCAGCGAAGACGCCTTTACGAAGGTTAGACTTATAAAATATGTCCACAGAAGGTCAACGTGAACTGAGTTCATAGTCCGCCATGCTCGTGCGGCTGGTATTTAAACATGCCTACATATCTGATCTACTTGTATCAGGAAAGAGTTGATTAACTCGCATATTTTTGATGAATAAGCTGAATCTGCTGAAGCTATCATATCCATGAGATCAGCTTATTTGAATGCTCAAGTACTGAGGGAACCTTACCTTATACTGATTGATATGATTTACATTGCTTGTGATTGATCGTCAATGTCATCGTAACTATTGTGGCGTCTCAATAAATGTTTGGAAACGTAACCAGCTGTTACCAGATTAATTGACTTCCACGTCGTGTGTTTACGTGACGTCCTGTGTGGACTGTCCTGCTAACTGTTGAGCTACACACTTACAACACGTATACACTGAAAGCATCGTTGAGCAGCTTCAAAATTGATGTCTCCTCCTGGGAGACTATCGCACATGATCGCTCTGCCTGGCGGACAAACATTACTCAAGGCGCTCACATTGCAGAACAGAATCTAGCTGATAAGGCAGAAGGCAAGCGTGCTGCAAGAAAAGTCAGAATGCGCAGCAACACTACTATCGACTCTAACCATGTGTGCCCCGTATGTGGCATGGCCTGTAGGGCCAAAATAGGACTAATTAGCCACATGAGATCACGGCACTGATGTCTCACAATTCAAGTCTGAAGCTGTCGCCATCTTCGCTTGCAATGGGCAACTATTATTATTATTATTATTACACAGTTCTAAAATGATGTGGACGAAAGTTCCACTTGTCCTGATGCCTATGAAAAATTTGTTATGTAAGTCTCATTGTTTTACACACACACACACATGTTAAAAAAAAACCGATCATGCATAAAATCCAAACTATGCCTGCGCCCAGTTTGTCTGGATTATTGACACACTACTTTAATTTGGTTTTGCACCTGATTACAGTTATGGGAGAGAAGAGCCAGGCGATCGGATAAATCCAGATAGAACAACAGCAAGTATCTAAAGTCCTGAATGCTCAAACAGAAGACAGTTGCTGAGAGCCAATACCACTAGGCATGGCTCATAACGATGATGATTGCAATGATGCTTCAGAACAAGTTACACGTTAAAAAAAAAAAAATCTTTTTTGGGACTTTTCTAAAATCACTCTTTTTTTTTTTTTTAAACTTTCGTGACCTACACCACCTGATAACCATTAAAATGCTTTTTTTTTTTTTGTGCCATGCTCTATAGAAAGTGAAAAAAGAAGTAATAATATAAACTGATACATAAGGCTATTTATAACAATGTAAATTCATGTAGCTCACTCACTTTGCAAGAAGCAATGTTTCCAAAAGCATAGTCCTGCATGCCCACCAGGAACACTAGGTTGGAAAGCAGCAAAGCCAAGCACAGGTTGATGAGAATTTTGGCTGGCTTGTCACGAATGAGTTTTCTGTAAGCATACAGGTAGTGGTTATTTTACATCATTTCATTCATTGATTACCTTTCAGTTCCCATGAAACACATGCCAAACATGTACAATGAGTGTTATTGTGCTGTGCCATCTGTTCAAGGACTTTCTTCTCGTACACTTTCAGATGTCAACTTGAATATGTTCAAAGAAAGCAGTGGTCAGCTTGAGGCTATTTCTATGTCAACAGAGCTTTTCCAGGAATGGTACAGGTGATGGCCATATGCACTTTCTCTGTTCCACATATGTTGGGCATTTTTGAGGCAGATTTTCAGCAGTCATTTTAAAGATGCCATAGTCACACTCATAGTTGGTTCCTATCTTTTGTTTGTTGAATTGGTGGTATCACAATCTGCCCGTGCGGAGTCTGAAGATCACCACTTGTTCTCTTCTGTTGAGCTGGTAATATGCACCATTTTTTTAGTAGCCTGGATGCTCTGCTTCCCATTTGTTCCTGTATCAGCTTCTGATAAAGAAGTCTCTTACACCTGTATCAGACTGAGGTAGCTTTCCACCTTCCTTTACGTCTGCCAGCTTTTTCTTTGCCGAGGATGTTGCAATGAGATGGGATCCACTGTACTGCAACTCTTGTGAATCGTTGACACAGTTTGTGGAGTACTGCTCTTAGGTCATCCAGGTCTCCATTATTCTGGCTCTTTAGTGCTGCAATTAATCTGTAAAGAAAGCAATTTGCCTGTCTGTGCTTCTTTCCTCTGTCATTAGTACCAAGAACTTTCTATATGTCTTCTTTATTCCTTTGATATCTGTCTCCAGTTTCCTTGCCCATCTGTTTTTCTGGTTTCTCTCCACTTCTCTTACCCTGAAGATTTCAGAACAGGGAATGTCATGTAATGCTATCAACTGGTTTTCTTAATGTTAGTTCTATCTAGGACAGCCTCTTTTCCCATCTTGTTCCACTGTTATTTGTCTAGTTCCTTTACATCATTTACAGCTTCATAACTTCACCAGGTCACAACATTTATTTTAGCATAGCATGTAAAAGCAGGTGGATGGTTTCTGACCTCGCAATACACTGAGATTGATTATGTCGCATAGGTTTTCCTAAGCTGCCATTAAGTTTATCCACAGTTTCATTGACTACCATATAATATTGTATGCACTATCTCATACACTGTTATAATGTTGTACCAATTCTGACAGACTGTAACATAAAGTTGTAGCGTTCTCGCAGACTGTCAGATAATGTCGAACAGATTCTCATGGACTGTGATATATTTTAATGTTTGAGATGTTCTCTCTTTACATTTGTGTAGTCTAGTATTAGTTTCTCATGGACTGTCAGAAAAGTTATACATGTTCTCACAAATGTCTTGTACTGTTGTACTACTTCTCACAGACTGTAATGTAAAGTTCAGCTGATTCTCATTTTAAATCTTGTTTGAGTTATTTAATTTAAATGAACAGTTTGTGAATACACACCAGCAGTGGCAGAATAAGAGTAGCTTTGACAGATGAATGAAATAACTCTCTAAGTGTAATATCCAAAGACAATCATTCCTTTTAAAAACAACTAAATTAACAGTAATTTTTTCTAATAACCTTACAAAGCCCAAGTTAGAATAAACAGTAATGCTGCTGTCTCCAAAGAAAAAGGAAAATGCCTGCATGTGTCATACAATTTTTTTTTTCCACAGAAGAATACAATACTGCAAATTAAATTATAAAAACCTAATTGTTTGCATGGACAGTCTATTACATTAAACCTATTACTAGCATGCATTTTCTTTAATATGTCTTACTATATGTACAGCAGAATACAGTACTATCTTTGTTACTGCGAAAGTTGCAGCGAAAAATGTGTCAATATACTGAAACCAAATATGTAGATAACTTAAAAGGCAAATTTGAGAAATAAAATTATCAGAGTAAAAAAAATGGCCAACCGATTGCACAGTAAGTAAAGTAAACGGCGATTCATAAGGAATTTAGGTACAAAAATGTATTACTTAGTAACTAGGTTTCATATGAACATGCTTTCTACACCAATTTGTAAAAGAACTATCACAATTTAGTTTTATAATCTTGCAAATGCTCAATATGCAACCCCTCATATCACAAAGAACACATAAATCCTGAAGTTTAATACATCCCAGACCCTTTGTACTATACAACATGCTAAAAAGAATTATCTCCACTCTCTTCTCATGAGAAACCCAGTCAGTTTAAATGTAGCTAGAAATACCAGTCAGTGTAAATGTGACTGGCTAAACTACATGGGTGGAGTAGGAGCAATCTTACTCAAGGGAATGTCCATCCCTAGTACACAAAGACTGAGACGGTGAGTGAGGCGGAGGAATTTGAGAAGATCAACGGCTCGCAAAGCGAAACAGCAAAGTGTGTGGCGCACTGGAGGCGTGTCGGACATAGAAAAAGACAATGGCTAGCCACCGTGGAAGAGATTGGGGCCTTACCACGTACTTCCTACAGAATGTAATGGGATCACAACAACTAGTGAAGCAAGTGAACAGTATAAGTCATGAATATGGACTCGACATTAATATTGAGAAAACAAAAACTATGATAATTAGCAAAACAGACGATAAACCCACATTAAAGATAAGCGTAAATGGGGAAATCCTGGAACAAGTCAAGAGCTACGTATATCTCGGTCATATAATAACAGAAGATGGCAGATGTGAAACAGAAATCAAGAAGAGAATAGGAATGGCCAAAGCTACATTCAACAACATGAAACATATACTGACATCCAAACAGTTATCTCACAAATTAAAACTGAGAATCATAAAGTGTTATATATATTCTGCATTTCTGTATGGTGCAGAAACATGGACGATGAATAAGCATTTGGAAGAAAGAATTGAGGCTCTTGAAATGTGGATATATAGAAGAATGGGGCGTATCTCATGGAAAGAGATGAAAACAAATAAGCAGGTCCTAGAAAATCTAGGTATGAAAAGAGAACTAATGAGGGAGGTCAAAGTTCGACAGCTAAAATACTTTGGCCACATAAAAAGGCATAACACCTTGCAGAAGACCATAACAGAAGGGAGAGTTGAAGGCAAACGTGCAAGGGGAAGACAGCGCTATAAGTGGGAAGACAACATCAAGAGATGGACAGGAAAGACTCTGTCAGAGTGCACCATCAAGACAAGAGACAGAAGACGTTGGAGATCCATTACAGCCAACCTTCGTTGTGGAGATGGCAACTGATGATGATGATGATGTAAATGTAGCTAGAAATACCTGTCAGTGTAAATGTAGCTAGAAATACCAGTCAGTGTAAATGTAGCTAGAAATACTAGTCAGTGTAAATGTAACCATTAATTAAGTTTTTGACAGTCATTAAGCTTTTTAATTTAAACGGTACAAACATTTTAAAAATAATTAATTAAAAATAATTCTGAACGTAAAAGGGTCTCTTTAATTACATGCTTCATATTTAATGGCTACATAAAATGTGATGAAAAACCTATGGCAAGGCACAAGCAAAGAAACAAAGTTACAACTGATCAGAGCATGTATATTCCCAGTAGCAACATACGGCTGCGAGACTTGGACACTCAATAAAACAGTTGCAAAAAAGATTACATCATTCGAAATGAAATGCTACAGAAGGATGTTGAGAATACCCTGGACAGAAAAAAAGACCAACAGAGAAGTACTGCACTCACTAAACATACAGGAACATTGGCTCCTAAATACCATCGCAATAAGGAAGTTGACATTTTTCGGTCATATAAAAAGACATAATAGTCTGGAAAAAACAGTGATGGAAGGCATGGTCCCTGGAAAAAGGGGAAGGGGTCGACCTAGATGACGGTGGACCCAGGACATCACAGAGAGTCTGAACTTGTCTTTGGCTGATGCAGGTTGACTTGCCCAGAATCGTGATGCGTTCAGAGCAGCTGTAATGGAGACAACGTTCTGGAAAGAATACGTCACATGATGATGACATAAAATGTAAATGTACAGAAAGGTTTTAAGTCATAATGCAAGAGATGATGATGGAACTTACGTATCAAATGAAAGTCAAAATTACAAGTAAAAATTATAAATAATTTATATAAGTAAAAATTATGAAAACCATTATCAGTTTTTGCTCGTGAAGTCAATATGTGCTGTATCTTTGAATTAATAAAAATATAAAAGCCGCAAAAGAAGTAAATGTGATGAGGCACAGGGAAGATAATATGTTAGGAAGAGATGTGTGTTCAAGAAAATTATTTTTGCTTTTATTAACGTTATTAATGTACACAAGAAAGCATGCTGAAACATTTAAATGTTAAAAGCTTGCAGAGATTAATTGAAAACAATGATGCTCAAGTGAATTAAAACAAAACAAAGTTATTCTTGATAACACAGTCAGCGTGCTTGTGTCCAGTTAGTGGAAGTTTACTTTTGTTAATAAAAGAAGTTTGTGATACACAACACTAGAAATAGACAAACAGAAGAACTGCTGACCAGAATGCAGGATGCAGACACCATTACTGATTACAATGACAGGACTATCAAAGATTTTATCACATTCAACAAAAATAGCACCTAAAAAGCAGTAATCATGCACACAGATCTGTATTTGACCTGGAACACAGCTAACAAAAGCTTGGTAAAGTTACAATATTATGACAAATGAGTGCTGAGTAGAAAACATATGGTACATCATCATGCAATCATGCCATGCTGGCTTATTTACTTTAAAAAAAAACATTGATCTTGGTTTAAAATAATGATTATGACATTTGTATTATTATCAAAATTTGAGCTTCTTTGAAAACAGTGATTGTGAGCTTTCTAGCTCAAGTAAATTTTAGCTTCTTTGAAGACAGTTATTATAAGATTCTTATTCCAATACATATTTCAGTTTCTTTGATGAAGATGAATTATCAGTTTTCTAGCTTAGATAAATTACCGATTCTCCAAACCAGTTTAGTTTAGAAGTGTCAAAAATGATCTTTAATAATAGCCCCTTCAGTCATAACTTGACTATGGGAATGCGCCCCTGAGGTGACAGCCCTCAGCTGCTTATTTTCCTGGTGTTCCTTTTGACGTTTTCTCCTCTCTTCTGCTTGATGTGAACGTCTTTTCGCCCAATCTGAGATGGTGTCACAGATAGTAACTATCACGAAGTGGATTTAAGTCTAGAGGTTGTCTTAAGATAGAGACAAGACCCTAGTGTTAAGAAAGTCTGAGATGATAGAATTTAGATGAAAATGACAGTGACTGTGGACAGATGAGACTATTGGCTCAAGGGTGAGAACCTGGATTGACTCTCCCTTGCCACTTGTGACTAAAATTATGCTATAACCTCACCCCCCTCTAGCTACCTTTAAACACAAGGAGATAAGGTGTAAATAACGACCACAGACACCACTATACAGACAACATATAGGTACAGTATAGTATAGAAGCTGATCCAGTCTAAAATATATATATTATTAACAAATAAAACATTAAATGTCATCATACAGCAAAGAAATAAATATCGTGCACTGTTGCACAGACCTGAAAAACAAAGAACCAATTAAGAAGATAGGCACATAAAACCCCACAACCACATTCACTCAGTCAGTCACCCTGCTGGGGAAAAATAGAATGATTAGTGATTTTAACCACACTCTAACTGGTGGGGCATCCGCTTAAGCCTCCACTGTTTACTACTATAATATTGTCTACTGTCTCTGCCCTGCTGACTCTGCCTAAACGAATGTTTACACAGCTTCCAACTCGTTAGGCGATATGCGCCGCTAACTAAAACACTGGACTGCTACCTAGTAGACTTAGATTACAACTATGGCTCCGAGTCTATCCATCTAACGGATAATAAAAGACCCTACTGGTCCTGTCTATTTTCTCCCTCCTTCTCTCTCTCTCTCTGCCTGGTCTCAGTGTCTCTCTAACACTCGACATCTGCTGATGTGGCGTCTCCGTTACGCCTCTTCTCTTGATAACGTTCAGAACCAGAATGATATCCCTGTCTCCTGCTTCTGATTTCTGCACTGATGACTTGGTTTTCAAGCTCGAGGTGCTTGACTCACTTGTAGAAGCTTCACGGCTGCTGACTGACTTCTTACTTACCCCGTTAACCCGCTCAAGGTTTAGGGACAAACAGCTTTATTATGGCTGTATAACTTTAGACCAATCTCCCAGCCACGTGTTGTTGTCGGAGTGGTATAATGAGCTAAGAGCTTTGGATTAAAGACAAATCCTGTTCCCAGCTGAAGATTGTCTTCGCTACCGGGGAACATATGGTATTTCTTGCACCTTTTCCCATCTCTCGAGCTATATGCTCCTGAGATGACAACTTGCTGTTGTAAAGGACCGAGGCTGGTTGCCCCTCCTACAGACCGTGAAAACTCGCTGTGGACCAAACAAAGCAACAGCTATATAACACGTCAAAAGTTACACATCTCAACACTAACTCCCTTTAAATCAATTACAGCTCCCCTTCTCTATTCCCGCTATGCACAACAATACAAAATATTTATGCCCCATAAAGTCAATCTCCCAGGCAACCCCCTCTCTCTCCCATTTCCAAAGTAAACATCGGCTGACCCAAATCTTTTTGTTCTGCATGACTAGCCACGTGTCGCAACAATTTTTCACTGAGGACATTCCTGTGCAAAGATACTTGGGCTACTTTTCTCGCTGACCCTTGGGGTACATTTATCAATGCAAAATTAAATCTAGGCAGGCTAAAACTCGTCTCAGAAAACACTTCCCTTATCAAAATAAAATCTACATCTCGTGAAAATAAAAGGAAAATCCCATAACCGAAATATAGATTACATCTCATGTCTTCTGACTATACAACAATAAAATGCACAATAAATAACATATGCCAAAATTAGGCTAGCGTATTTAAACTGCAAATAAACTATAAACAATCGAGGTTATCAATGTATTCCCCCTCTAGTTAAATACACGTGTTCTTGTGTTCAACATCATGTTAACTTCACCTATCTCTGGGTAACATTCCCAAATTAAAACTCAATACAATAACCGTGCCCACATGCTTAAAATTACAAAATCCCACTTCCGTTTCTATACAGAAGTTTATCATAAATTAAAGAAGCGGGTTTTTCCTATTGACCGTCTTTAAAAAAATTAGACCTTCTTTTAAATATCACGGAGCTCCCATTAAATGTCTCAAAATCTTTACACACTCCTAGCTACGGCTATTATCATATAAATAATTCTCTGAACCTCTTACATTAAATACTTTCTCTGAGATCGTAATAGATAGCACTTCGGTTTAAGAACAAAATTAAAACCTCCTGAGGAAAGCTTATACTTTAACTGGCTAGTTTCTATTAGAAGCGAATTACGAGTACCACGTTAAATAGTTATGGCTTACCCAATAGATCAAATATCTCACTGAAGAGCAAGTGCCTATGGCGTAGATTCTCACGGCTGATATTCTTCGGACCAAAGGGGCCCTCAATTAATTCCCTCTAGTATTTATTACAGACAATGAGGCCAGATACGTCATCGCTGGCGTTCCTCTCCCGTCCAATGAAAACCCTACAAAATTAAACAACCATGCCTACGCCAATAGATTTGAAAACAATGCGCAGACCGGGTGTCCAAAAAAATTGTGTCATGTTACGCAACGACTGCGATTCTTTTTAACAGAGAGAATGAGATTCCCTGATCGCTATTATCTAGCGAAAAGAACTGGTAAAAAAACAAACTGGTGAAAATCTAATCTTCTCCCCTGTAGTCTCTATTAAAAACGCAATTATTAGACCTACAGAAAAAGATCAAACTTGATATATTTCAAGGAGAAGAAACATGGCAAACACATATAGTTACAAAGGGAAGAAGACTGGTGCAAACTCAAATAGAAGAACGGAATCGGGCCTGTTGAACAATAAAACCATAGTACTGCATCACAGTAACTTTATGCGATCGACAGCTTCATCCTCCCAGGTTGCTGGATTTATGTCCAGTGCTCTCATGCCTCTCTTGCACACATCTTTGAATCTCAGCTGCGGTCACCCAATTGTTCTTTTTCCATCTGCCAGTTGTTCGTAGAAGATATCTTTTGGGATGCGACCATCTTCCATATGGCGGACATGGCCAAGCCAGCGTAGCCTGTGCTGTCTAAGCACTGTATACATGCTTTGAAAGACAGCACGTGACAACACCTCAACATTTGTCACTATCTTTCCACGACATGCCGAGGATGTGGTGTAGACACCGTAGATAGAAGGTATTGAGCCTTCTTTCTTGCATAGCACAGGTTGTCCATGTCTCGCTACCATACAGAAGTGTGCTGGTGATGCAGGCATTATATACTGCAGCTTTGGTCTTCGTTCTGATCTAAATTTTACTGTAAAACTAAATGCCTCTGAAAATGGTGAACCATCACTGACATACAAAACTTTACCCTTGATTACATAACACTCAATATTCTCAATGTATACTTCCAACACAAATAACTTTTCACCCTATTATAAACTGGCAGACTGTAAGAAAATTTTCATAAATTCAAAGACCACGCAATACCCATTCCTATGATTTGAATTTTCCAGTATTTCAGAATGCTTAATATAAGTCTGATATTGTCTCGTGTTTCACATATGGACCAATAAAAATATTAACGCTGATGAACAAAAACAAACTGAGAACTGCACTGACAATACACATTTCATATGCTTTAACACATATCATCATCATCACTATCATTACTCATCTGCTTCGCAAGCAGAACAGGCCTTCAAAAAATGAATGCCAAGTCCTTCTGTCCCACACTATAAGCTCAAGGTCTTCCTCAACCTTTCATATCCATCCCTAGCTCTCTCTCTCTACATTTTTCAGTCTCCCACTACCTATTTTACCCGGAAGATCTCAGAACTAGGACTGCCTTGTAATGCTATCAACAGGTTTCCTCAATGTGTGTCCTATTCATCTCCAGCTTCTGCTTCTCACCTCCAGTTGCACTGGTACTCGTCTGGTTCTTTCATCAGTTCCCCATTGGTGAGCCTGTCTTAACTTTTCAATCATTATATTTAATGTAAGCACTCATTTATGAAAGACTAACTCCTTGTTGTTTTTTTGCTGTTCTCTATGTTTCAGAGCCAAACAATAGGACTGACATAACATCTGAAGTCTCAAATGCTTATAAAAAACTGAAATTTAAACACACTTTAAGGTCGCTAGCAAAGAAACAATGACTCTCTATAAATAAATAAAATGTTTAAGGCCCAGAGAGTGCACTAAATGTAGCTGAATGAGATCAGGATCTGAGAAACCCAGAACTAGAAATGCTGAGTTTGGCTATTAAAAACAGAGATGAAACTCTTCCTCACCCACTTTCTTACAGCCATATTTTTTATTTAAAAAAAAAAATTAAATGTTGCCTTGTTTTGCCAAGGCGCGTCCCATTCAACCTAGTCGGTTATATTAGTGCACATGTCCAAATATGAAAGACCTTTAAGTCTGATGACGTATATATAGCCATATCTATATTTTGTATACAAATGGCAATTTGTTTGAGGCTTGTCACACTGCCATACAGTTTGTTCCTCAAGGGTGCTGGGGATGTTTATACTGCAGCTTGCTTCTCTCATGGAGCCAGCATGCCTGTATGTTGAGGCACTCTTCTTCTGTTAACACTGGGTCATATCTTATAGAATATTGTTCCATGTATTATTAATAAGTCAGTTATTAATATCTGGCCATTGCATTTGTTTTTTCATTCAATTAGTTTTATCGTGCTCTTGTTGGTAAATCACGCGAAGGTGGGAGAAGAACATTGTGAACATAATAATAGTTGAATTCCAAAAGTTAATTGACTTGATAAGTCCTTTATCAAGTCCACACATTTTAATATACCGTTTTACACATAAACAATCCACACATGTTGGTTATGAAGAAAATACATATTCAATTTAGATCCTACGTCGTATATGATCTATCTGCAAATCAGTCCTTGTCAAATACCATGAATTACTGTAGGCAGAACGTCATAACTATATGTACGCGCGGTTGGTGATCCCAACGGCCGACAGCGAGATTATGCGTCTGGCAAATATAAACTAATATGGACTGTTAATTCATCCCGTCCTAGGTTTAGTCAATTACTAACCTGTAACATTTCATCTCTTTTCATAATAACAGTGGACTGACCCATGTCCATACTTAAATACAACATAACTGTGCGGCACTCCATGCCTGACACTAGAAGAACATAAGGACACGTCTTTACAGCTCGACGGTCATACAAAAAGGGGTACAGTAACCTAGTCACCCAGCGTGACCTTACCGACGCCAACACGTCATAAATCGATCGGGTGTATAGCGTTCAATAGTATACTAATTGTTTACATTATATTAAATGCTGTAACCCCTAAAATTGCACGCTGCCAACCTATAGCAGACGATGCCAATTAAAATACTGTAACACTGTAGGACATGTTTTACTGTCAGAATTTGTTCCTTATGCAGATACATAACATTCTGTCCTATTGCTCAGTCAGAAGATTTTCACCTGATCTTGGCTCAGTAAACGGATAGCAAAAAAGAAAGCCTGTGTTTGCATCAAACAACACCAATGGAAACAACAAAGAAGAAGAAGTAAAGATGTGCCAAATGTTACATGGCACTTATATGCATATTTGTAAAACAAAAAGCTGTGGATGAGAAATCAGGATGGGGCTTCTTGGTTCAAGTAAAGGTCAGGGTCATTACTGAATAGAGCAGAGGTTACATGAAAACAACCTCCAGTATGAGAATGGAGATAGAGGCAACTGCAGCAGCTCTGAGGTGGCTGTCTGAAACTCTATCAACCAGGGCGGAAATTGTGTTAAACTCTCAGTCGATGCTTCAGAAGGTTCAAAATGAATGACTACGGCATGAACGGAGAACATCTGAAGCCTTGAATCTTAGGAACTGTTATGGATCTACTGTCCTAGTCAGCAGGGGTATGCCGCAATGAAAGAGCTGAAAGACTAGCTTCGAGAGCACCCATAGTGGGTACACTGGATATGGATATTCAGCTGTCATTTTATCGGTGCCACAGCTACAATCATCGGTAGCTGAACATCTGCTGCAAAAGTGCCCAACATATGAAGAACATTGAAAGCATATATGGCCATCACAAGTACTACTCCTTGACAAACTCTATGGAGAAACCAACAACCTCAGACTGACCATCGCTTTCTTTAAATATTCAAGTTGACATCTGAAAGTGTACGAAGAAGAAAGAAGGATATTGGTAAGGGAGTGATATTAAAGACAATTAATAACCACCTGTGTAGCCTCGCTTTTCTTCGGGTGTGAACCGCTGACTAGAGGATGTTGATTGTGTCGTAGTGACAACGGTCCAACACGGGCGATGCTATTTGGACTTGACAATAATAACGCGAATGTTTCTTTCCTGGAACGTGAAGGAAGGACTTCAGGAACAATCAGGCACGTCAACGAGTGCCAATACGGGTATGAACGAACTCGTCATGTCGATTGGAAACAACATATTTATTTTGGACGAATCACGTAGACAATAAATTATACGAGACAGTACGTTCATAGTGGTTTTCACAGTTCATAAAAATGCATGGATCAATGATAGGAAATACAGTACTAGTAGGCTCATGGTTTCTTCAAACAGTCTAACGGTTTTGACCTTTCGTTAGTGATAAGGCTTCTAAGGTCATCCATATAATAAAATCTGCATATGTCTATTCCGGACCTGTAACGTTGTCCTGGTACATGTTAATTCTGGTGTCTGTAAACAGTCATGATCCTGACCTCCACTATATATGATAATACAGCATAAAGTTAATTATAATACTTGGTTCATCTCTCGTGAACGCCGTGTCACGTATGACGGCGCTTCCATACTTTAAATCAATGAGCCGCCCTGACGGAGCATAAAATCCTTCAAAGCCTTAGGATACTATCAGCTCAGTATCAAGTTGATCCATTATAACCCCTCCTGAACGAGAAGGGATTAGCTAGATACCAACGTCTAACACTGTCACTGGAAATCATATTAGAAATACATTCAATTTTAACAATCACTGGCACTGACTTACGCAGGGGTAAGCCGACAAGGGCTTCTATTCAGAAGTCCTGTCCCAGAAATATACTTGCCCCATTATGATGGGTACACAGTAACAAATCAACAGACTCTCTGTCTGGATATATGAGATGCGGCTTTCATTTTAACCTCTGACGTCATCTGGCTTGCTTGGACACCAGCGCGCATGAATCCCCTACACCAAATTGTGCATATTCGTGCGTGACAGAAGACATCTATAAAAACTAACATCAACATAAGTTGGTGCATACTCACTCAACCGAAGTAGACCCTGATGACTACCCGTGAGTGTTAAGGATACAAAAAAGGAGGCATCAGCCTGTTAGAGATTGACACTGCAGTCAATGAATCAAAAAGGCTAAAGTACCGTAAAATCTCGCGTATAATATGCACTCGTGTATAATACGCATGCTTGATTTAGCCCAAAAGTTTCTGGTAAAATGGAAATTTGTGTATAATACGCACCATAATTTTTCAAGATTTTATTTTATGAAACATTTGTTAAAAAACTGAAAGTATAATAACAAACAGAAATACGTACGCAACACCTAAATTTTATGTACGTTGGACTCCCTCGTCATCACTCTCACTAGAAAGAAGCTCATCTAGCGTTGTCGAGTCAATGCCATTATTTGTGCCATCATAATAAATATCGCCATCATCTTCATCCGATGACACCTGTTCTTTCTCCCACAAAACGTCGTCCTCGCTGCCGTCAAGTTTATTCGAAATACAACATTTGAGGAAGCCTTGTTGAATTACAGTCTTATCTAATTCCTTCCAAGCAACAAGTACCCACTCTGCGACATCTGTGAGAGTCGGTTGACGCATACGGCCACCAGCAGTATATGTGTGATTACCGTCGCTTAACCACGCATTCCATTTATGACGGATAGCATCTTTCATTGGCTTATTAACAGCGACATCTAAAGGCTGCAACAGACAGGTCATGCAGCCTGGAATTATAACCAGATCAGATTTGATTTTCTTCATTTCCTTCTGGATAGAAGACATCCGATGACACCGAAACGAGTCGAGCACCAACATGGAAGATTGTTTTCGGAGACCACCTGGACGTGTTGCCCAAACACATTTTAACCAGTCAATGGTTAGTGCTTCATCCATCCATCCTTTAGAATGGACACGGATGTGTAAATTTTTTGGAAATTGTACTCCTTTTGGTAGTCTTTCTCTTAAAAATTATGAAAGGCGGCAACTTTCCTCCATCTGCAGTACACGCTAACATAACGGTGAAGTGAGATTTCTCATGTCCAGTTGTACGTACAGAGACAGTGTTTATGCCTTTTGTGTCTACGGTCCTATCGTAGGGCATATCGAAAGTCAGAGGCGTTTGATTGGTGTTTCCAATCCATGAAAGGTCATAGATATGTTCTTTTCTCAATTTGATTACGAACTTTTGGAACTCCAGAAGCTTTTTTTCGTGGTCATCTGGAAGATGTTGCACGATAGTAGTTCTTTGACGAGCTGAAAGACCATGTCGCTTCATAAAACGAACTGCCCATCCATATGACGCTTTAAATGCTGTTGTGCCTGTACGAAATTTATTAAGTTCCAGAGCTTTAAGTCGGATTTCAATGCATCAAACACAGATGCCTTGTTGCCTTCTATCCACTACCCACTCCAATAATGTTTTTTTCTAGGTCTGGAAGATCTGGTGGTGACCCATGATTCGCCTTTTTCTTACTAGGCAACACTTGCAGCGCCTCTTTGTTTTTTCGCCATAATCGAATGCTGCACTCGTTAATGGAAAAATGTTGACTTGCTGCCCGATTGCCGTTAGATTCTGCATATTTTACCACTAAGAGCTTTTCTGCTGCACTATAACATTTTCTCAAATTCATTTTTAGGGCTCAAAATAATAAATCAACAAACTTCACAACCAAGCTTAATATCAAAACAGATTGAAGACCAAGAGTGCGAAATACGTTTTGCAACAATGTCTGACACATAAGAAAACACATGGCACATTCAATTTTGCACCATTTTCACTGTCAAATTGTGACAAGAACATGACAGACTTTCCAATGTAGGTTACTTTCGATATCGAAAATGACGTATTTTTTAATACTCGCGTATATAATATGCACCCGAGTTTTAGCGGGCAAAGATGAGTAAAAATTGTGCGTATTATACGTGAGATTTTACGGTAGCTGGAATGAGGCATCAAACATGAAACCAGCTGACCACATCACCCATAGTGTGCCGATGGTCAAGAAATATGGGCCTAACACCATATTCCCAATATGCCTCAATGGGCATGTAACGGGACGCTTATAAAACTAGCAGGGATGAGCCTAACTTGAATACAACCAGTGTGCGGCAGAAACAATTGGCATTCATACCCTTTAACATTTACAGAAGGAGACTGAGCACCTATGGGTTTGCCCAGAGTGCAATGTTGTCAATTCTGATCAACAATAACAATAAAAAAAAATTCATTTGTATCACAGCTTATTTAGGTGTAAAGCTGTATTTCTTATGGTTAGCAAACACTGACATATCCTGTTATATTTGTGGTTAATTAAATGATGTTAATAACTACTTCACAACTTTTACTTTTCATATATCTAAGTTAGAGTTAGGTTACACACTTTTAAAATCCATTGTTATGCATGGGATGATACAGCCTGATAGTGTTGTACAAACAGAATAGCTTATTTACATTAATAGCCATGCATTAACAAGTGCAGGAAAGGAAATTAGTTTCTGTGATACACTAAATACCTCCTGTGTTGTGCATGATCAGAAAGGCTGTATTGTGTCACCTGTCTTTATAATTGATAAAGGAAGAAAACAGAAAACACATATAAAGTCAAAGTGCTCACAGAGAGTAACAAAATGTACAGGAGAGGCAAATGTAAATATGGAAAATATAGCGGAAAAATGACCCATAATATAATTAAAGTTAAAACAGATGCAGTTATACCAAAATCCATTTTTCAATGTTGAATAACTTTATGGTGTTAAAAACAGTTTTAGAAAAAAAAATAAATACAAAATATACAGCAAAGAGACGAGGCTCTCCAGATCTGCATGTGCAGTCCAGTAACATGGATGTCTAAGAGAAACATGTTAGTTACATGTAAACTGTCTTCACAGTCTTGACTATTAATAGACACTGATGAAAAAGATACAAGGCTATGTTGTTTTTCTCTTGTTTAATGTTGATGTGGTTTCCTTAAAAGTATATATTTCTTTTAAAAGTTTAGATCACTAAATTTGTGGAGAGAGGAGACAGTGAAATGCAGCTATGTGTGACCTAATTTGAATGAATTTATTATTCGGCTAGGCTACATTAGTGCAGTAAGTATTAGCTCTAAGTTGAAAAATTACACTTTCTACATATACTACTATGCATATCTATCAAGAAGCAGAGAAAAAACTGAATATATATATATGATGCGAAAAAATATATTAAAATACAAAGCATAGTAGCAATCATCTTTACAGATGCAAAGCTAACTGGCCTCAGTATTCACTAAATTTTAAAAAATCCTTAAACTTTAAATTGTAAATAAAATATAAAAGATAAGATGAAATCTAGCTGGAGATATACAACTTGCAAACTGAAGGACCTAGAAAAGAAACTTACCTGAAAAGACTGTAAGTAATAAGGGTTAGAATGAGGGCAACGGAAGAAATTCCACAGCCTACATATGAAATGATGGACAAAATTTTGCGGTCAAGGTCACTCAGACTGCTGCCTTCTTCATAAACTAAGATTAAAATTCAAAACAAGTAATTACAGAGCTGTTGATGAAAAAAATTCATAATACTAAATGAGCTAGGACCACATTTGAAAATATAAAAGACAAAATGAAAACATATTTCTATGGAAAGAAGATGACAGCATACCTTATAATGTATTTAAAAAATGAAAGGGAAGTTTATGATGTCCTGAATAATGCTCTAAAGTAATGGGATCTAGACTGTAGGTTAAACAGAGCACACCTTGTCATGAGATTTAAAAATATTAGAGAATCTGGTAACAACTGGTAAATTTAAGTCACAGAAAGGAATGTGAAGAAGATGATAATAGAATTTGATGGATCCAAAGAGAACAAATCAAGTAAAAAGATGTCCAAAAATTACCATGAGCAGGGCAAAGTTAGTAAGATGGTTACAGCCACAAGTAATTCCCCCGGCATAAGACTCCACAATGCCACAACCCACATCTGACCAATCTCCTTTACCACTGGATAAGGATTCATTCCAAAAAACGCATCGAGCATTTGTGGCATTCTGCGAATAAATTTCAAGATAAGTTTTTAAAATTCTTTAGTAAATATTAAGACAAAATTACACCATTTTGGTTCATACAAAGGAATATAACAGTCTACAAAATGCATCTTCTGACTAAAATGACCAACAATACAAGGGCAGATAAAATAAATAATAAAGTGATAAAAGAAAGTGTAGTAACTGAGTCATACATAAAATATACAGAGTAACAATTAATGTAATAGTTTGGACATTGACTGAGAATAAATAAAAACAGACCAACATCAATCACGTTTTTCATGCTTAATCATTCCTATACTCGTGTCAACAGTAATATTATTCCTAATAATTGGATGAACAGAGTGGTCTTCATCACCCGTGATGGACGAACAACAACAATATTATTCCTGATGGGTTATTTTAATTTTAAAACACTGTGTAAAAAAAAAAAAAATACATAGTTTGTATTAGTAGAGTTTCTAAACCTATCTAGAAAAATATTTCACATGTCAGATATTTGAATTTATCAACTTATTACCATAGGGGTCAACCATATATGACAATAGGCAGTGAGTGGGGGAAGGGGATTCACAATTTTGTGACGTTGTGGGGGGGGGGGGGGGGGCCCTTGGAAAAAATGTGGCATCCCACTTGCTTCTTTCATAAATGATGTTCCTACTTTTATCCACAATAGTTAACTTTTATCTGTATAAGTTAACTTTCATCCACAATAGTTAACTTTTATCTGTATAAGTTAACTTCCATCCACAATAGTTAACTTTTATCTGCAATAATTAAAAATTCCTCGTGGATGACTTATATTATGATCTCAGCTGCAATATTGGTTAACTGTTACAACCTTTAACTGATTTAAATGATTTTTAATTATATTTCTTGTTTAAATAATGTAAACACATCTTAAAAATAAAATGCAAACTAACTAAACTGTGTTGTGTAAAGTTAGATTTAAAAAAAAAAAACAGTTAACAAGTTATCACCATCACGACAACTGTCCAATGATAAAGATACACACGTTTAGCAAGTTGAATTAACTCTCGCATGTGTGTGTGTGTGCATGTGTGTGAATAAGATGTCTCTTCTTCTTCTTCCGTCCTTAGCCAACGACCGGCAAAGCAGTCAGTGGCCATTACGCCTAGTGGCGTCTTGAGGGCAACAGCGAATAGATTTTCTTTGCCGTTGTTCCCATCACGCCTAATGGCGTCTTTAGGGCAACGACAAATCAATCCGTTTGTCGTTGTTTCCGTAATCAAAGTGACTGGCAAACGGGTGATCAGCCCGTTGGGGAATAAGATGTACATGCTGTTATATGAGTACTGCAAAAGTTCAGCCCTGTCTTGTGCTAGGACGCAGCACACGAAAGAGAAGATCTTTGCAAAAGCTAGATAAATGAAACACTTTTTAGCATAAAAGATCACTTTGTCTGCATTAGTTAATGTTAACAATTTAGCCAAAAAAACTGGCTCTTCTGTACATAACCGTAATCAGATGCAAGACAAAATGCAAATACTTGATGAGAGGTCACAGCTAGTGGGTCTGAAAATACACAGGGAGAAAGCAAAGATAATGAGAGTAAATGCAGGAAACAATGACAAAACTACACTTGAAGAAACATCACTACAAGATGTAGAATATATACTACTCGTCAAAAGTCAAGGGCCACTTAGAAAAACCTTGGTTGAAACCATAAAACAAATCTGATATAAACGTAATTGGTATCAGTCAAAACGGCATTTATTGAATACCAAATTGACATGTTACATAAAGAAATGGAAACACGCATTCAAACGCAATGAAGATGTGAAGTGTGTCACCCACCTTTTCAAAAGTCACACAATAGATATTGGACAAATAGACATTTCAAAATCGGGATAAAGAAAAGGTGGTCTCATAGCAGATACTGTCATAGGGGAGTAAAGAGTTTAAAAACTTCACAATACTAAGCTGAGCTTTGAGAGGTGGGGTAACCAGTTTCCCTCCTGGCTGCCTTTACCTTTCCTAACCCAAAACAGATTAAGGTATCCATTTACAGCTGAGTAGACTGTAGCATGACACCCTTGTTTCCAACCCGCTACCTTTGCCATGAAAAGCCTGCACTCTAAACACGGGTGCTCTCATAAATGGGTGCTTGTCTAAAATAGGACTGTAGTGGTATGGCAAGATCACTATTGTGGCAAGTGCCAGAAGGCCAAGACAAGAGAAAAAGATGCTGAAGATGGATAAGACACACATTGAGCAAACTTTCTCATAGCTTTACCAGGCAGTGCTTGTTCTGGAAACCTCAGGGTAATAGAGGCAGAAGAAAACCAAGGAATACATGGAAAGGAGAGTTGAAGACAGACATGAAGAAGATATGGAAAGACCTTGAGCTGATGGCACAGGGCAGGAAGACTTGGCATAAAACATAAGTTCCTAGAGGGTTCAAAGGTCATGATGACTAGTTAACTAACTTGCATTTGATTATGTTGTTTCTTTCCAGTAATCCCCCGACAAAAAATAGGGAGAAAAAAAAAAGGGGGGGGGGGGGCGGGGGGCGATGGGCGATAGTTGTGACATCATATAAAGGGGGTTTTTTAAATGGCAAAAATTGCGTGACGTCATATGTGGACGACCCCTTAGCTCCCCACAGGTACACAGGCTGATGACATCCACTAATAACCTACCTCACTGTCTTAAACAGCTAATTATGCATGGAGGATTATCTGGAGTCATCCTTATAAGACCACCAGCTATGTCCTCAGAAGGGACCCTGATACCATCACAAGAACACCTATGCTATGGACCCCTAAGGGAAAGCGAAAGAGACCAAAAACAACTTGGCGGAGAACTGTGGAAGCCGAGATGCAAAGAATGAACCAGAGTTGGGGCACTGTACGAAGGATGGCCACTGACCAAACAAAGTGAATAATTTTGCTGCTGCCCTACAAGATGCCACCAGGCGTGATGGCCACTGACTGATTTGATGGTTGGCAGCTATGGATCAAAGAAGAAGAAGAAGCTAGCACAAAGCTACAATATTAGCGAACCTATATCTGTGAGGCTAATTACATCCCCATTGACTCTTGAAATCATCCACACTTCCAGGGATTCCCCCTGTAGTGAAACTTGTTGAGAACCCAGGACTGCACACTAAGCTTGGAGAAGTCACTTGAACCCCAAGCATAATTCTTTGGCTCTGACTTGGATGACTGCATGCAGAGAGCCCACAACCAGTTAAGTGAATTCAGAAAGCAAGACCCAAGGAGGCATCTAAGAAGCAGATGTATTAGCCAGCATACATAAGTTAGCCTGAATGAGCTGGAAATGATAAAACTAAGAGAGATCATCAGTGCTACACTATGGAAGTGAATTGCATTTGCTGCACAGAGCCTTATAGGCTTGAAATCTAAAGAATAAATGTATTCTTTATACTTACAGTGTTAATATGCTCAAATCTCATGGTAATGTTTTTACTTAGATTCTGAACTCTAACCCCTGGGACACTTGCAGAAATGACAAGACTGTTGACCTTGGTTGTGAAAATTTTGGAGTTTTCCTTTTGGTAATCATTGCTACTATCAAGCTTTTCACCGACAGAATGTTTTCTTGTGGCTGTCCATGGTGTTCCCCCGTTTCCATTGTTTTTAATTGTCTGTTGAAAAAATAAGAAGGTACATTTGAAAGAAGTGGAGAATGCTTAGTATGAAGTATGTCTAGTTCTAGCGCAATTTTTTTTTCTTAACTTACCCTAAGCATTATAGATTACAATTTGAAATGACTGAGAACTGCTACGACAATCACATTTTAAAAAAAAATTCTCACTGCAGGAGTTTTATGTCTCATAGCCTTCTCTAATCCTTTATCCAGGCAACTGCTAAATATGGACACCCCTTCCTCCAACACCATCCAGATTTTATTGCAGCAACAGAGCCATTCATTTTCTTTTTCCTAAGAACCTACACTTGAACTACTGAAATATTTCTGCGTGATAAAGGCTATCAAAAAAGATTACAGGAGCAATAACTGAAAACAAGACAATCAAAACTTTAGAAGAGAAAAAAAAAACTATTATTACTGCTGCATCAATCATAGTTCAGAGCAATAAAAAGTAAGCAGATAAACAGACTGGAGAATGAAATACTTACAGCAAACAATATGTCTGAACGATGCACTGTAAAAGAAATTCTGTTCAATTTTCTGTTTTCTTCATTAGCTAGACAGGCAAGAATAGCTTGCACTGGGACCACCATAGTAGTTCTGTCTTCAAGAAGTGGGTTGTTACTTGTGACGACATCAATGCTGACCTGTTTTAGCAAATGACAATTAAGTATGCAGAAGATAAAGGTCACTACAGATTAATGTTTTATACTACATGGACAAAAGTTGAGCAAAACTGTGAAGCAAAAAAATTGAAATATAGTGTGGTCGTGATTTACACTAACTTATTTAAAGTCTTTTTGAAATAGTGAGCCTTGTAAGGTAACAATAATACATACATTTTATTTTAAGCAAAAAAAACTGAAGTAATAAGCTATATGTTCATGTAGGGGAACATTTGATAAAATAATACTTCTAAAATAAAACTGACTGTTAACCCAAGAAATAAAATAACTGCAACTAGTGTAGAAAAAGCATTTTCCAGTAGATGGAACAGTATCCATCTATTACTAGACAGTTTTCTGAGGAGCCCTGGCCTTCAACAAATACATTCCAAGCCTTCCTGAGTTGTGGTATCCATTCAAAGTCTTCCATGTTTTGTTAATCCCTTTCGTGTCTATCTCCAGTTTCCTTCTCAATGTGTTCTGTTTGTTCTCTCTACATCTCTCTAACCCTGGGAATTCCAGAACAAGGACTGCTTGGTAATGCTATCAAAAGGTTTTTCTCAGTGTGTGTCCTCTCCATCACGAGCATTGTCTTCTAATCTTTTGTTCCATTGCTACTTGCCTGGTTCTTGTCATCAGATCCACATTGGTGATCTTCTTATACCATTTCAATCTTTGTATTTGACACAAGCACCCATGTATGAAAGTCTGAAACGTCTTGGTTGTTGTTATTCTCCAGTTTCAGGGCCAAACAATAACACTGACTATGTCCAAGAAACATAAATAAGAACTGTCGCAATTATTATAGTTGAGCAATAATGCTCGCCAGTGGACTTGTTGCAAAAGACGTTAATAAAACATACTTATATGCATAGAAGCATGGGAATGTTCAATATGTGGATGAATCACAAATATTATGATAAGCAATGGCAAATGTTACTGAAGAAATTATAAGAGGAGAATTCAAAGTGGATGTCAATAAATATGATATGTGTGATCTTGGAGTGGAGTTAGATTATTGATCATATTGTACTTGGCCGTATTTTTGTAACACTGTTGATTGACTTCCCACCATCACCATAACAGGGCCCATCTACAATAATGTTCTTTGCTCCAAAAGAAGTGAAAAGGCAATGATGATTTCTCAAACTGTGAATCTGGGGTGTCTGAGGTGACAAAGAATAATCAGAATCACTACACCTCAAAGAATGTTATAAGAGGCAACTAATATGAGGTTGTGCAAGAATCTGGCAACTTCATCATGGAAAACAAATTTATAAAAAAAAAAAATAGATGAAGTGCTTTGCCACCGGCTTCCTGCAGTGATGGTCTCATGCCCTATAAGAGTAATAAAGATGAGAAAGAAAAATATCTAATATCACATCTAAACAACCAACACGTGCTAGTTCAAGTAAAACTCCAAAAACTGTAAAGTAAAGGTAAAGGATCCCGTTACACACCCATTGAGGCATATTGGGAATATGGTGTTAGGCCCATATTTTCTTGACCATTGGCACACTAGGGAGTGATGTGGTCAGCATCACGCTGGCCGCCTTAACCTTCCCAGAAGTTGCTCTGGTATCCAGTTGGGGCTGGGTCGACCCAAAAGCCATTTGCGGCCTAAAAAAAAAATCCCACCTCATATGGGGATCGAACCATAGACCACTGAGCTAGGAAGCCAGTGCACTAACCACTATGCTACCGCGGCTCCCAAAAACTGTAAAACAAGCCTTAAATTTAGATGTGAAAACAGAAATCCTAAAAAAGACATGAAGCCGGTCAGCGGAAGACCATTATGAAGCTCACTCTTAACCTTAGTTAAAGCACATGCCTTTGAAATCGTACAAATGTTTCTCATACAGGACACTTAAGTTTTCATTATTCATTTTCCTTTTCATTCCTTAAGAAGCATAGATCCACCAGAGCAGTTGGTTCCGTGTCAAGAAGCCTGCACCAAGCATTCTCATGCTCGAGCAGTGGTGGTTTCTATAACAATTTGTTTTATATCATGAGGTTGCCAGCCTAATGCACAACTTCATATTAGCTACCTTGTATGACAAAATTACATATTTAATTAAGTTTCATGTTATTTATGTATACATGCCACACCCTGGAGATGAAAACCTGTACAAAAAATCCAACAAGCTGTACAAAGATCCAGAAACCTGTAGAAAGATCCAGAAACCTGTACAAAAACCTGTAGCCTACAAAAAATATTTAAATAAGAACCATACAAAGGAGAAAGATTCATACACAGACTATTTTGTTCTTTGAGAAATCACAAGAGCATTTTGTTTTTCACACAGGCGAAAAGCGTAAGTTATTGTTTACTGGTGTTTTCCTTGTTTGTACATTTGTTGCTATTCTTCACATTGGATATAATAGGAAACTCAATACAGATCGTTACAATATAAGGTGGTCTGATCATAACAAGGGTTCTCTCTGTCAGCCAAGTGTTTAGGCCCTTTGATAATATCCACTATGGCTTTTGCTGTGAACCCGTCATGTCTCAAGTCCGTGACCAGATAAACTAGATCTAGTGTGTGTTTAGGTCCTACAAAGTCACAAATTTTAACAAACATATGCTGTATTGACTACCTCCTATGTTTGATCTATCGATATTATTAGGCCTAAGTCTTTCCCTAGATTCACTTTTGTCATTTTCAGAGTCTAAATCAGGCCCGTATTCAATACCCACATCTGATTCAACTGCATTGTCATCTTCCTGATCAAATACAAGTCACCTCTCAGCCCCCAAAGCAAAGATTCTACCACCCGAAAAGCCATGACAAAAAAATAATCACGAAAAATCAAAATATTGATCAATTCAGAAAACAATTTCAGAAAACGGAAGTTTCTCTTGTACCAGAAATACTCAGGTCTTGCCAAACAGTGTTCCCACTCTAAACTGTGGATGGTAGACTTTGCGCACTGACGTTTTTGGCTGAATCAAATTGTAAAGGGTTAATAATTAGGCAAAAACCTGTACGGAAAGTATGTACGGCCGTACAGATCTGAAAACGAGAAAAATCTGTACAGATTACTAGTAATCCACACTACTTATATAATAATAATAGCCCCTTCAGTAATAGCTGACTATGGGAATGCGCCCCTGAGGTGACAGCCCTCAGCTGCTTATTTTCCTGGTGTTTCTTTCGATGTTTTCTCCTCTCTTCTGCTTGTTGCATGAGCTTCTTTTCGCCCAATCTTAGGTGGCACCGCAGATAGCATCACCACTTAGTGTGATCAGCAGCTTCATCCTCCCAGATTTCTGGATTTATGTCCAGTGCCCTCATGTCTCTCTTGAACACATCTTTGAATCTCAGCTGCGGTCGCCCAACTGTTCTTTTGCCATCTGCCAGTTGTCCGTAGAGGATATCTTTCAGGATGTGACCATCTTCCACACGGCGTACATGGCCAAGCCAATGTAGTCTGCACTGTCTAAGCAGTGTATTCATGCTTTGAAGGCCAGCATGTGACGACACCTTGACATTTGTCACTTTATCTTTCCACAAAATGCCGAGGATGTGGCGTAGACATCGTAGATGGAAGGTATTGAGCCTTCTTTCTTGCTTAGAATAGATTGTCCATGTCTCGCTGCCATATAGAAGTGTGCTGGTGATGCAGGCGTTATATACCACAGCTTAGGTCTTCATTGTGAGTTTGGAGTTTCCCCAAAAACGCAATGTGAGGCGGGCAAAGGTAGCTGCAGCTTTGCCAATGTGGCTGTCAATTTCTGTGTCCAGAGAGAGTTTGTCACAGATGGTATACCCCAGGTTTGTGAAGTGGTGCACCACTTACTACTTAGCATGTATGTTTATATCTATTATTTTTTTTTATTTTAATTTATTCCTTTAAAGAAAAAGCCATAAAATAAATGTTATATTTTTCTAATTTTACTAACAAAAACAACAAAAAATGAAGCATAAACACACAAGATGTCAGCAATATTTTCTTTCAGTCATACGGTTTCTCAGCTACTGGAAAAGGCATCCTTCCCATTAAGAACAAAACTTTTGGTTTTCATTTAACTAAAACATACAAAAAAAAAAAAACTAACTTTTTAAAAAAATCGTGCCATGAAAAAATGTCCTGCTTTTGTCTACAGTTGCAGTTAATTCTTAATAAACGTATAGAAAGTAAGTGTGTATGTGCATGTGGGGGTGGGGAAGGGGGTTTTCATGACCATTCATGACCCTGTGCAGCACTGGCCTTGAAGAAATGTAGATCAAGCCCTCCTGTTCTGTGTATTCCTTCAAGGTCTTTATCTTTATCATGCCTATGTCCTATTCTCCTCTCCATGTCTTTTTGAGTCTCCTTCTATTTCTCCTATCCTGAAGATTCTACTCTTCAATCATGCTATTCCACAAAGCAGAAAACACTTAAATATCTCTGATCATCAGAAATTTATGAAATTAACAAACCAAAAGCTAATTGAATTACTGACCAATTAAATTTTCAGAAACTGAGTAAGTATATAGTATCAAGCTTACATTTTGTCTACTATCAGAGTCTGCATCAGCAATCAGAACTAGATTCTCAGTTTCACTGGAATCAACCTTCAGAGCAGCTACAGCAAGATTATGAGTTTTCTGCTTCAATTCGTCTTTAATTAATGGTGCTTTATTAGAGATAGAATCAATAACAGCCAGAAGTCTGTAATAAAGAAAAAATAAATGCTGTTACATAATAGGCTAGAAATAATCCAAACTATTTTAAAAGCCGTAACTATTTTCAAAAGCTGTCTTTACAATTTATGAGGCCTATCTACTAAGGATGCGTTCAATATGATAAGTTTGCAAAGGAAAATCATTATACAGATCAAAGAAAGGCAATCTACATTCAACAGGCACACTCAGAGAAAAAGAAACTATAAACACACTGTGACAAGAAGATTACATTTTTAGAAACACAAGTAAAGTTACAACTCCCAGAGCAGGTAATGGATGTCTTACAGCATGATGAAGAAGACAGAGTCAGTAACAGAAGTGACACAGAAAATCAGATGGTGATTGACAACACATGACTGCCTTGCTAGTAGAACAGCTCATAATGCTTTTTCTTAAAAAAATTTTTAATGTATTAAAAATACATTTCACCACCTCTGCAGCATCACAAGCCTTTGGCTTGTGTTATCAAGTGTGCAGTACTTGAAGCCATTTATATAGTGACATCTAATTCTTCTTTAGTACCTCAACATTGTGGGTTTGTGTTTTTCTGAAAAATTGTTATAATTCTCAATTTCATGAATCTAAATCTTCCAATCTATTAATATGCGCTCCCCAGCAGTGCTTTCTTTAGTTCTGGCAGTTTTCTTTCACTTCTTTTCAGTACCTGACAAAATTACAAACTCACAGTAGTACCAGTCACACGCGTATTGACACAGTTTTGAAAGTCAACAAAAGCTCACTTGAGGGGTGTGTTTTATTCGGCATCTTAGAGGGTAAATAATGAGGCTCCGTTCTGTGATTTGATAAAACTATATCAAAGTTGCTGTCATTATATGTATATAAATAACAATTTTCTTTTCATACTTAGTATCCAGGTCTATGGTAATTTTATCAAAACAAAGTAGTCATCTCTCTCATTTGTGTCCAGTTTATTGTTTATATTTGCTCCCTCCATCAGACACAAAGAACAAAAAACTACAAATAGTCCTTTTCCTGTATCTGTCAATATCAACATCAAAGTTGATTTTTAAAAATATGAGGAATGAACAGTGGTAGAAATGTAGCCCTTTTTTCCCCTCCTTCCTTTTACACATATTGGAATATAATATTCCCACTGTGCAAAATGAAGCATACTTTTTAATGGTTTGTTCACATTTTCCACTAAAGTATTTCTGAAACTCACAATTATAATACAGGTCCGTATCCCAGAATCCGAACATCCGAAAACCGAAATATTCCGAAAATCAAAAGTTTTTTTGGCCGATTTTTGGGCTAATTTAAGCGACTTTTGGTCTAAAAAAAAACAAACAAATTTAAATAAATTTTTTTTTTTAAAAACTGGTTTGCAAGGAACCGAAAACAAGCAATCTTCAGTTTATCATGTTTCCAGCCGTGACATGCAAGGTGCAATATAGGCTGATGTAAGTGCTACCGTGTGACACAAATTTTGAAAGTGTGGTTAGTTCTCTCTCGTCACTGCTTCCAGCCACTGGTTGATTGATATTTTTACAGGTATGTGAGGAACTGATCACGTGCTACGTTCAGTTTATCACATTTCCGGCCCATGACTCGATGGCTCAGTATAGTATATGCTGATATAATCGCTACTGCGTGATACAAATGTTCAAACATAGCATGGTCAGTTGCGTTCCGGTACTGCTACCAGTCACGTGTGTGGATATTTCTGAGCTTATTTGTGATTTTGAGTTGGATATTTGTTTGCTAATTTTGTGATTTAGAGTTTAATTTCATTGTGAAAATGTCGAAAAGAGCTGCATATACTCCTGTGGATAACAGTGGGAATAAGAAAAGGAAGCATTTGTCGTTATCGATAGCACAGAAAGTAGAATTATTGCAGAAGCTTGAGCATGGTGTACTACAGCTGCACATAATTTAAGTTGGGGCGATTTTTTGGGCGAAATCCGAAAATCGAAATAATCGGAAAACTGAAAAAACGGCCGTCCCCGAGCATTTCGGATTCTGGGATATGAACCTGTAGTTTGTTCACATCTTTCACTAAACTATTACTGAACCTCACTATAATAGAGGTTTGTTCACATCTTCCAATAAACTATTTCTGAAACTCACAATAGTTTGTTCACATCTTCCACTAAACTATTTCATCTTCTACTTAACAGAAACTCTGCTTGTCAGAAGTTTGCTCAAAAGATGGGCATTTATGTTCTAAATAAGAAGTAAAGCCTGCAGTAATTGTTTTAACCATTCATATATAATGTTTCAACTTCTAATTAACATTTCAGCATCATGTCCAGTTTCCAAAAGCAATTTAATGAGGCCTAAAGTATAGTGTCGAGTTATCTGTTAGTACCTTAGTTGCAAGTGTCAAAACATTAGAAAGTCTAAACATCCTAACTGACTGATCCCAAATCCAGTATTAAGTCAGAGGATAGCATGATTATTTTAGAATCTGCATCACAAGAGATATTACACATTTAGTTTATCTATAAAATGCTTTACAAGAAACAAAGTCAAGAATTTTAAAACTGCAAGACTATTACGCAGATGGTGTAGCTCAGCACTACACTTCACATTTCAGCTAGTAGATTTGAGTATTGTCAGCGGTTCCTACACAACTTGATTACTAGACAGATAACAACTGAAGGACAGGTAAGCCATTTTTAGAGTTATCTGCTCCTAGTACAAGAGCTTTTGAAACTGTAACTCAAGAAATGAAGGTAGAACTTCTACTTATGCGTCCAAATTTGAGTTGGGACACAAAAATTACCTCGACTTATCTGAAAATTCTAGTTATCAGAAGACGACTTAACCAAAGTTTTTTTAATGAAGCCAATGAAGACTATTGGTCGGGACATCCAGAATTGCTTTGAATTAAGCAAAAATCAACTCAAGTGAGTTTGGCTCAAGTGGACTGCATTCATTTGTGAAGCTCAGAATGATATTGGTTTGTTCAAATTGTCCAAAAACTATTTCTGAGGCTTGTTCACATCACCCACTACATCATCCACTAAATTATTTCTGGAACTCTCTGTTATATTTGTTTGCTCACATTTTCCACTAAACTATTTCTGGAATTCACAATCACAGTGGTTGTTTTCCGACATACAATGCAAAACTGTTTTTTGTTTATTGATAAAATATACAATCTCTGTGAATTATTCACAAATAGAAGTACAGCTACCCTGGCATGGCTTACATTCAAGCTAAAGTTAACAAGATTCATTTTTCTCTTTACCTTTGGGATGTGGCAGTCTCCATTTCTGATTTTAGGGAGAGTTTCAAAATTCACACTGATAAGATTGTTCAAACAGCCCATAAACATTTGTAATTACATCTGGCTGGGCCAGCATTTCCACTGTGGTGAGCTCTTCTAGAAGTTTCACTGAGTTGACCATCATTGTCACAGTAAAATTGTCAAACCTTTCGGTATATATCTTCAAAGTGGGAAGAAAAAATCTGTGCATCATCTGAATTATTAGAAATATACAATTAAACAAAGGTTATAGCTCACATCCTGAACAGAATAGTTAAACATGTAAGGCCTCAACATCATCAGTTTTTTGTGTGTGGAAAATAAAGTAAATTAAATTGTTTTAAAATAGGTATGTTTTGAGCGTCCAATTGGCAGAGTGGTTAGTCACAAATTGTTGTAATGGAAACATTTGTTGAAAAAAATATCAAATTACACTGATTAATGCATCATATGGCTGACCACTGCTTCCTTCAAACACATGCAAGTTGACGCCAGAGTGTTGTCTGAGAAAAAGGAGAATATTTACATTGTTCTAGTTGTCTAGGGATGTAAATTTTTGCACTCAATTGGATTAGGAGTTTTTTTAACGATTGTCTCTCTCAGTTGTGTGTCAATCATTACGAACATACTGTAACAGGGAGGTTGAGGTCAATATAAAAATAAAAGATTGAGTAGGAAAATCTGGTTTAGAAAATGTATGTACAGTGGTAACGCACTATTAGACTTTACCATATGGGAGATAAAATTGTAATTTCTTGATTTTGGGACAAAGGGAGGTAAATCTTTTATTATGCGCCTTAAGAAAAGGTTGTGGATTTAGTTAGTTAGAGTGTCGGGATGTCAGTAAATATGGTTTTAGAAATTTGCATATGCTATTAAAGGGAATGTAGAGAGAGAAGAATTCAGGGCTTACTGACTTAGTTAGCAAAGGGAGAGTAATCATTATTTCATCCCTTTGGGATTTTGGTGAGTTCGAGCGGTGTGAACAAAAAAGGTTGCACAAAAATTTTTTGTGGTAGCAGGTGACACGATTTTAATCGAGATGCTTAGAAGAAAATTGTAATAGAAAATAGGAGCATTTTGTTTAAACAGTCTGATTTTGAACGAGTTTTGCAAAGGTAGCAAACTTTTGCTGTATTAAAGTTTTGAAGTGTTTGTGGGCTGTTATCATATTGTGAAATAGAAAGTCATACCATCACCATCAACATAACCTTCCTGCTGAAGGGTGGTGAAACGAATTCCATTATACGAAAAATATATCTATAAAACGTCACAACCCATGGCCACAATACCAAGAAAACTACAGTATTAGTACTGATGGCCTGGTGTGAGATCACATTACAAAACAGTCATTCAAAAAGCTTCAGAATTAGGGCAATTTTTAACCTTTAACTGATGGAGTTGTCCGAGTGCAACGAATATAGTCCTTTGAAAAAACCAAACCAAACCATCTTTCTGTGTAGCTCTTATTTTTTTTTCCATATATTTTAACCATGTGTTTTTGACCTTTGTCTTTTTTCTTTAACCTTGCAAGAGCGAAATCAGGCAATGACTAGATATCCGAAATGAAAATTATTATCTTGAATCAGCGACAATATATTTCCTAATTATAACCCATTGAAGGCTGAACAGTACTTTTTTTCTTCTTCATAAAGAACAAAAAAAAAAACTGTAAGATCTTTTGTCTCCTGTTTGTGACTGACTGACAATGGTAAAACCCCAAATTGGTGTGCTGTTCAAATGTAACACTGCTTCTATGCCTATTTTTTTTTAATAATTTGATTTTATCCTCCAGTTATACAGCAGCCTCCTTTTTATTATTTACACTTTTTTTTTTTTTTTTTTTTTTTATTCGAGCTGCTGATAACCATCCCTGTTCTCCAGTTCTTCCTTCCAGTCTTGCAGGTTGGATTGAAGATGTACCTCTGATTTAGCATGGTTTGCCATCCTCACACAATTTCTCCATGTCTTGTACATACCTGTCAACCTCCTGAGACAAAAATCTGTACGCCGGACCAAAAAAAAATCCTTACAAACACCCAAAAATCCTTACGCAAAAAATATATTAATAAATTATATGCAATACAGTTTTAAAATGAGAAATGACATATACAAATCTATTAGCATTTGAATTATTGTGATATAAAACATGCTAATAGCCTCAAACTGTTCTTTACATATAAAAAAACTAAGTGATCATGATGTACACTGTTCTTTCGATGTACAGTGTTTTGTATTATAATCAACACATGCACTTTTAGCACTTTGCAGAATTGCATTTGTGGGCTTAAAGTCTGCACAGCATGTATCAATGTTAATCTTACACTGTAAAATAGAAGTGAGTGTGTCCGCATTCATGGACCTCCTGCAGTCTGTGTGGATTTTTTTCATCATTAAAAATGATCTTTCGCAGTCAGCATTGCTGTGAGGGAGTATCAGCAGTCGCTGAATGATGACTTTCAAATTAGGGAAGCGGATGGCACCAGTACTAGTTTTCTGGTCAACAACTTCCAGCCAATAGCTACAGAAGCTCTTTTTCTGACCACTATCTGTTAGTAGAGGCACACACACATCAGACAACATACAGTAGTCATCGAACTCATCTTTCAGTGCTTCCTGATCAAGATCTTGGGCAAAAGCATCTGCCAATGTGCAGATGTTTGGATACCTGAGATTATCTTTAGTGCTTGGATCTAGCACTTTTAAGTCCTTTAGAACCTGGTTGTCAAAGGGAAATTTATCAGTAATTTTTTTAACCACTGATGTGTAAAAATTTCTGACATCCTCAAAAAATGAACTCTTTACTCCACTATCAAGCTCCATTTCTTCGATAAATGCTCTGTTCGAGAGGCCAATTGCCAGTATGCTGTCATCATGCTGCACCCCACGATCACTAAATTTGATATGCCTCAAGTCAAATAATAACCTGTTTAACATACTTCATCTCCACAAATTTTACAGCCCTAAAAATTTTCTAAGACAATTTCTCCTCACCTCCTCTTCATGCCACCAATCTGCGACTCATCTGAGGTTGAAATAGCATCGTTTATGCGAACTCAGCTTTATCCTCCCATGTTGCTGAAATCCATGTAGTTCAAGACGAAAGTGCCCTGCTTTTAAAATATCTCTCTTGCACACATCTTTGAACCTCAGCTGTGGTCGCCCAACTGTTCTCTTGCCATCTGCTAATTGTCCGTAGAAGATATCTTTTGGGATGCGACCTCATCCATGCGGCGAACATGGCCAAGCCAGCGAAGTCTGAATATGCTGTCATAAGCAGCGTATACATACTTTGAAGGCCAGCACGTGACAACACCTCGACATTTGTCACTTTATCTTTCCACGAGATGCCGAGGCTGCGGCGTAGACACCGCAAATGGAAGGTATTGAGCCTTCTTTCTTGCTTAGCATAGGTCGTCCAGGTCTCGCTGCCATATAGGAGTGTGCTGGTGACGCAGGCATTATATACCGCAGCTTTGGTCTTCATTGTGAGTTTGTTTCCCCAAACACGCGATGTGAGGCGGGCAAAGGTAGCTGCAACGGCTGTCGATATCCAGTGAGAGTTCATCTTGATGTAGACCCTAGGTATGTGAAGTGGTGCACTGCCAATTCATAGTTATCGATAGTGATAACTGGTGCAGCACCCACATCCTGACTCAGCACATTCGTTTTCTTTAGACTTATTGTGAGGCCAAAGTCCTTGCATGCTTGCCTCAAGTCAACAACCTGTTTAAACATAATTCTCCACAAATTTAACTAAAAATTTTCTAAGCAATCTGTCCATCTCCTCCATCATGCCACCAATCTGCGACTCATCTGTTTGAAAGAGTTTATTAAACTCATTTAACAGTGGCAGAATGAAACTCAGAAAACGAAGGGTCAGCTGGGTTAGTGGTGCTTTTAAAAGTTTATGGATGTTTTGGACTCTGCCAGGCTTTTCAACATCATTGTGGCTTTCAAAAATAAGATGAGAGAGCTGTATACTGGTTAATAATTCTATCCACTACCTTCTGCAATGACAGCCAGCGAGTCTGACAATGTTTAAGAATATTCAGGTCATCTGCTTCTGTGAATAGTTGGAACTCCTTATAAGCCTTTTCGTCGTTTTGAGCTGGGCTCAAAATGATAGTACATGTCTAACAAAAGGTCTTCTACTGGCACAGTCAACTGTTTGATTCCATCTTGTGCACATAAATTTGCAAGGTGGCAAATGCACCCAATACTAAAAACATAAGGGTTCCTCTGCTTGATCCTAGTAAGTACTGAGTTTGATTTCCCCACCATGACATTGCAGTTGTCACTAGCAAAGCCGATGCAATTTTTCCATGGAATATGAAATTTTGTGAACAGATTATCAACATCACTGAATATCGCCTCACTGGTTCCACCACTGCATACAGGCATGTCCAACAATCTCGTTCTTGGTCCCAATCCTTCTTCAAAAACTCTCACCATAATAGCTAACCGCTTCTCTGTTTTCTTGTCATTTGATTCATCAACCATTAATGAGAAGGGTGTTTCCCTGCACAGCTTTATCACTGGTTCTGTTGCAGATGGAGCCAGGCAGTTTTTAATGATAAGTGTTGTCTTTGTCCTCTTCGACTGGAACTTTCTGGCAATATCACTGTCAGGAAACATTACAGGCGCCAAGTCACAAAAGTGATCAGCAACAGATGCAGTTAAGTTATGCTGGGCAATGAAATTGGCAAATAAAACTTCAGCCCTTATAATGCCACCCTCTTCCTGCTTTGGCTGAGCAAAAAAAGGTCTTAATAGATGCTCCCTTCTTCATTGCAAACATTTGTTCATGCAATTTCGATTTAAAATGTACTTTCAGATCATATAATCCTGAAGCTACTACTTTAATATCTTTGCTGCATAATCTACAAAAAGCATGGGGTTGATCCTAACTTGGATGCATCTACAATGCCAGGGAAGACTTACCATGACCTGCAAGCTTTTGTTTCTTTGAATTAGGCTCAGCCATCATTCAGTGGATGAAATATTTCAACTAATAATCTTTGTAGACGAAGAGAATGATTAAAAAATACTACGAACAAAGCAAACGGCTAACAGCAAAAAAAAAAAAAATTATAAACAAAATTATGAACAGAATATCAAATCTAGGAAGAAAAAAACGTACCACCAAAAATTTACAAAATTATTATTTACGAGTTGGTAGCTTAAAGTGATAACAGATTGCCACTTTATTAAAAAATAAAGCAGCTAATCTTGAGTGCTGGAATAAAGTAGGCCTACTCAACGCAAACAAACTTTTTTTTTTCTAGTTATGTAGGGCCTACACAGAATATTATGACAATTTAACGGAAATATATTGAAGGGCAAGATATAACTGGAAAGATTAAGACAGCGATTAAATTGCAACAAAGCAAAACAACAGCAATATTTAACCAAGTTATAAGTACTTAGCTTTTTTAAACGAAATGGCGTCGAAGTGTGGTGGCAAGCAAACGTGGTCGTTGATAACAGGTAACTTTAGAAATACGCCATGTCACGCTGAAAACCAAAAGCGTTTGAGGCCGAATTCAAAGTTTTTGCCGAATTGTTGGGTATTAAAGTATTTGATTGGTTGCTCGGAGAGACATCGTTTTAAAAACAGACTCCGCGAATCCCGGAATTGAAACAAAACAAAATGGTTGAAGAAAAAACCTGGGCTAGAAAATATGTTCTGATTTTAAAAAACGTGGGTTGAAAAATATTTTTAGAATTTAAAAAAAAAAAAAAAAAAATTAAAAAAAAAAAAATTTTTTTTTTTTGGCAGGGAGAAAAATCTGTACAACGAGTCTGTACGGCCGTACACTGCTAAAAGTATCAAAAATCCGTACATTGTACGAAAAATTCGTACAGGTTGACAGGTATGCTTGTAGAAGCTCTGTTTGGCATGAATCAAAGGAGCTGGAATGTTCTTTCTTGCCAAGCAGCCCCAAAGTTTGCTCCAGGGAACCTTGCCAAACGCCTTCTCCAGATCCAAGAAACAGAGATGCTTCTCACTTTTATACTCAGCGACCTTTTCGCTCAGGAGTGTGAAGATGAGGTCTTGAGTACTTCTGTTTGCTCAGATGCCACACTGGACCTCATTCATTTATGGCTCAGCTAAGCGTCTGCTCCAGTATTCTAGAGTAAATTTTACCAGGGACACAGTGATGTCTGCATTGTCGGTTGTCACCCTTTGTGAAAATAGGTGTTATGATGGCTATCTCCCAATCCAGTTCTTGTTATCAGCTCTCCCTTTGGTGATCCTGTCATACCATTTCAATCCTTCTGTTCTACGCAAGCACAATGTAAAATATCACAAGGATTCCATACTCACAGACATCAACATATGTCTACATGAAGAAATTTGCAGCCAAGATAAGTTATATTTTTCAAATTTATTTTTATATTCATTTTACTTGATATTTGTGCTTGCTAGACCTTGCAAGTTCCCTTTACATTAGTGGTCTTGTACTTGTCATTCTGCAGAATTTTACCCTTTATATTTGTGTGATATGCCATACTTGTTATACAGTTTTACTGTGGTTAGCTTCTTTGTCTTATAAACATAAGCAACAACGGATGGTTGGGAAAACTTGTGGCTCTAAATTTTATGTGACACAACAGTCTACATTTGTGGAAACTTATGACTGCAAATTTAATATGACACTACTGCCTATAGGTGTGGAAACCTGAGACTTCAAATTTAAAATAATGACTCAAAATTGAAATTAACACAGGTTAAGGGCAAGCCAGACATCTGATTTTGAGGACACAAGAGAGAAATGAATCATTGCTCCCTCAAGCATATGATATGAGAAGACTATTTGTTGGGCTGTGTGCACAGGACTGGCAACCTCAAAACTGCTATAGAAACCAGCATTGCTAATACACATAAAATGCTTTGGCGTAAGCCTCTTGCAAAGAGACCACTTACACTGTGCTCTTATGCCCCGTAAGGTGTGAAGAAGAAGGATGGCAAACTAGAGGATGAAGAAAAGAAAACTGCATTCAACAGCAAGAATAGATATATTACCTGTCGTGAGATTCCTCTCAAATATTTCTTCTACAGCTTTTTCTTGCATATCCTTGGTGATACAGATTGAGTCATTCACCTCACCCCATATTGCCCATATGGTGAGTCCATCTGCATTTTTCATACTGTTGAGATTTTTCAAGTGTAAGTCTTAAAAAAACTTCTTTTCTTTTTTTCAACAAATATGTTTCTATACATTTAAATCAGGCAAAACAGCCATACTTTAATAAATGTGTAACATATTCATAAAAGAAAGTCATCCAACATAAATAGTATACTCTTAAATTTTTCATATGGATGAAAAACATGAATAGTTTAAGAAAACAAGATAGCTGTATATTACAGTGTTGTGATTTTTCTGAGGAATGTTAAGACTTCCATAGACAGCTTCAAAATAAGCCTATGTACTAAGAAAACTCAAACCATCAGATGACCTGGAAACCCTCTGACTTGAATTGAAGAACTTCTTTAAAGTAGCTGCAGCAGAAGCATGTGTGGAAATCTGAACTGAGAAGAAAGGAAAGAGGACACACTGGTGGATGGACGAAGATAAAATGATAATTAGAGAAAAGAAAAGGTGTGGAAACTATACCTGAAAGCTAAGAATACAGCCGAAATAAATCAGAGAAATATAGAAAATATGTGACGCTCAGAACAGATCCAAAGCAAAGAGAACTAACAGCATAACAGAAATAATAGGAAGAATTTGGAGAAAAGTTTGAAAAAAACAGAAGCTGTTCTACATGACCATAAAAGATATGAAGAAGGAAAAAAACAGTGCCTTCTGAAATTTATAAAAGATAAACATGGTTCTTTGTTTACTGCAACAATCTACGGAGATATCAACAGCCTCAGGCTGACCACTGCTTTCTTTGAACTTATTCAAGTTGACATCTGAGGGAGAACGAAGAAGAAGTTTACTGCAACGAATGAAATAAAGTAATGTTGAAAAGAATATTCCTCACAATTCCTTGGCAGTGAGGAAGATCAAGTCTCAGAAATAGCAAACACAATGACAGAGGAGGAAACCAGTGGTGGAGATGACATTAGGATGGAAGAACTGAAATCAAGGTGGGCAAAGTAGCAGGATATGCTGGTATAATACCGGAAATGGTTAGTACATGGAAATGGCAGGTGAGCTATTACTCCTGAGGGTCCATCAGGCAGCCTGGTGCCATAAGACCATACCAAAGGATTAGGAGATTGCTATCATAACACCAATATTAAAAAAGGGTGACAGCCAGCAGTGTGAGAACCATGGAGGCATATCTCTTGCTTAGATCCCTGGGAAAATTTACTCTAGAATTCTGGAGCAGAAACTCAGATGTCTGCCTGAGCCACAAATGGATGTGGCCCAGTGTGGCTTCCAAGCAAACCGAACTACTCAAGACCTTATCTTCACGCTCAGGCAGCCGAGTGAAAAAGCCCTTGTGTATAAAGCACAGATACATCTCTCTCTCTCTCTCTCCTGGATCTAGAAAGGCACTTGACAAGGTTGCCTGGAACAAGCTTTAGGACTGCTTGGCAAGGAAGAACATTCCAGTAACTCATGATCCGTGTTATACAGAGCTTCTACAAGACTTGTAGCAATTATGTAAGGGCATCCAACAAAAAATCAGAAGGGTTCAGGACCACCACTGGTGTAAGACAAGGTGATATTCTGTCACCCTGTCTTTTCATACTTCTCATGGATGATGTCATCAACGCTTGCAAGGAAAGGACAAATAAGTGTTAGAGGAATATTGGAAGATGAAACCAATCTGCATTTCTGAAGAGTAGCAGTAAGGAGAGAACAAAGGACTGGCATTTGTGGAGAGATAAAGAAAGTACGATATTATATAACATTATCACAACTATCCAGAATGAGATCACTAACATTAGCAGAATGCAAATTGAACAGAAATCATATAAATACTAATGTGTACTCTGTAAGCCATATAAACCACTTTTACTTCTCTCACACAGCAAACTCGCCAAAGGTAAACATTACTAACACATGCTGGAAAAATGTGAAAATCTAGCTATGTGTCAAAGGAACAATCACAACTCTGTCTCTCCCTGCATGGGCTGCATTAGCTTAAAAACTTCATCCTCCAAACAAACAAAAACTGTACTCAGCTTGAATCTCTATCGTAAGTGAAATGGGTTCATTTTCGATACAAGACAACAGGAAGCTGAGACGCTTGGGAGTCATGACCCAAGTGGGCCCGCCCCCCTTAGAGTGTAAAGGAGTAATCGGGCCGAAACACTTGTCAGATGGGGGGACTTCTTCTGATGGGGGGGGGGGACTTCTTCTGATGATCAGATTGCTTCCTGTTGTATCGCTCTGTAAAGAGTTTCCTATCATAGTTGCATGGTCAAACCAGTGACGATCGGGAAAAGACCGATTGACTTCTGGAAAGACAGATGACACTGGGAAAGACTAGAAACCGGCTGACCGGGTTAGCACCCCGTAAGCTGTATTCAATTGCTATAGGACCCAAAAACGATAGATGCCCCCAGGATTCACCGAAAGGGGGGGGGAGGATGATGAATCCACAGGCGCCTCAATGGAATCGACCAGACCCGTTACACGGACTTCGAGCTCTGAACAACGGCTGGAATTTCCATGTGCCTGTGGTAGGGAATTCTCTACTCAGAGAGGAATGAAAATCCACAGAACGAAAAAGGGGTGTGGGAGGTCATCAGGGGGAGATCAACAGCGCTCTGTCTCGACGGATAAGACTTTAGAAGAACGCAGCCAGGAGTCAATCCACAGTGCTGAGTACATTCAAGTTGATCTGCCAGATGATGATCTCACACACTTCTTGGACGGGAAGAGAGATGCAATAAAGTTTCCACCTGCCAGTGCAAAAGGGCTTTGGGAACAGCTGGACGAAGCCTTGGCAAAAGAGTTGGATAACAGCCTGAAGCAGCTAACTTTGGAGAAGAAGCTGGAAATCTTCGGCGACATAATATATCTGCACTGTCGCAAAGTGTTCGGAGTGAGGGAGGCAAGGGAAAGTAACCCACCACGGAAAAGTAGAAGACAAATTAAAATAGATGAAATCAGGAAACAGAAGAAGCATGCCCGAAAACTGTTCAAGAACGCAGTTGCCACAGAGAAGGAAGGGTTACGGCAAGTTTGGGAGCACCTGAAAGGCCAACATAATGCCCTTTGTAGAGCGGAAAGGTTGTGCAGGAAGAGAAGGAAGACTCGAAGGGATAGGGAAAGATTCTTTAGGGAGCCCTTCAAGTTTGCCAAAGAACTGTTTGAGCAGCCACGGTCGGGTACGCTAAACATCAGGAAAGAAGACCTGGAAGAACACCTTAGAATGACATATTCAGATGGTCGCAAAAATGAGCCGCTCAGCAGCATGGCAGGCCTTAAATGGCCGGGTAAGCCAGGAGCTGAATTTAACACCAAGCCCCCAACGGTGCAAGAGGTAGAAAGCATTGTCCAGAAAGCTCGGTGCAAGTCAGCTCCAGGTCCTAATGGTGTTCCATATGTGGTGTATAAAAGATGCCCTGAGGTTCTCAAACGACTGCTCCGTTTACTGAAGAATGCGTGGAAAACCCAACTCGTAAGCAAGGAATGGAGAAAGGCAAACGGAGTCTACATCCCGAAGGAACAAAATTCCACAGACATCAGTCAGTTCAGGCCAATCTCACTACTCAATGTGGAAGGGAAGATATTCTTCTCAGTAATGGCAAAAAGACTCACTACATACCTCCTGGCAAATGGGTACATTGACACTACCATTCAGAAAGGAGGTATCCCAGGTACACCAGGATGTCTAGAGCATGCCACAATGATCTGGGAAGCAATCCAAAAGGCAAAGTCTGACAGAACAAACCTCCATGTAATCTGGTTGGATCTAGCGAATGCTTATGGATCCGTTCCACACCAGATGTTGTGGCAGGCCCTAGAAATGTATCATGTTCCACAAGAGATTGCAGCAATGCTGAAGCTGTATTTCGCAGGGTTTTCTGTCAGATTTTCAACCAGAGAGTACACAACGAAGTGGATTGGCCTTGAAGTTGGAATTGCGATGGGATGTACCATCTCTCCGATACTATTCGTCATGGCTATGCAGGTAATCCTCAATGCGGCTGAAGGAATGGCTATAGGTCCAAAGCTCGGTGGAATGTGTCACATGCCACCGCTCAAAGCATTCATGGATGACACAACAATTCTGACATCAGATGAACATCAGGCCCGGAGGATGTTAGCACGCCTGGATGAACTAGTCAGCTGGTGCAGAATGAGCTTCAAACCCAAGAAGTCGAGAAGCCTATCAGTCAGGAAAGGGAAGATAGCAGAGGTCATATTCACGGTTTCCAGCCAAAGAATCCCTACTGTCATTGAGGAACCTGTTAAAAGTCTTGGCAGGGTGTACGATGCCTCTTTAAAAGACTCGAAGGCAGTGCAACAGACAATAGAAATGGCAGACAGAGGACTACAGATCATAGACCAAAGCAGACTCCTGGGAAAGTTCAAACTGTGGTGCCTCCAGTTCATGTTGATACCGAAGTTGCTGTGGCCACTGCTTATATATGAAGTAAGCACAAGTACAGTGGAAGCTATAGAGCAGAAGGTCAACAAGTTCATGAGAAAATGGCTAGGGGTACCACCAGGTCTGTCAGATGTAGCACTGTACTGCAAAAAGTCAAAACTTCTGCTTCCCTTCAAGTCAGTTGTTGAAGAGTACAAAGTTGGAAAAGCAAGGCTTGCAATGATGCTACGCGAGTCAGCTGATGACGTGGTTAAGTCCATTCAGCCCACACTGAAAACGGGAAGGAAGTGGAGAGTGGAAGAAGCTGTTGATGCTGCTGAAGAGTCACTCAAACTGAGAGAGGTAATCGGATACACACAAACGAATAGACGGGGATTTGGGCATGGTGACATCCGCTGGTGGTCCAAGGCATCAAGCAGGGAACGCAGAGACATGGTAGTTCAGGAGATACGAGGAGCTGAGAATGATAAGAGGTTGCTAAAAGCAGTGCAGCAGGTCCAACAAGGCCAATGGACTACATGGGAAGGAGCCCTGCAGAGATCCTTGACATGGAATGATATATGGCATATGGCACCTCTTAGGCTCAGCTTCGTGGTTAGATCAATGTATGACCTGCTGCCGTCGGCCACCAACCTTGTGAAATGGGGAAAGTCGGATGATGAGCAGTGCCCCCTGTGCCAGGGGAGGCAGACACTTGAACACGTGCTCTCAGCGTGTAAGGTGGCATTAGGGCAAGGACGATACACTTGGCGCCATAACAAAGTGCTAAATGAGCTTGCTGCGACAATAGATCAGGCAAGAATGAAAGCGAATAGCAAAGTCCGGCCAGACACCACAAAACACATACTTTCTGAGGGCAGGAAAGTCAGCACACCCCAAACCGAGTAAACCTGGTAGCAGTTTACCATCTCTTCTTGACTGTGCAAACGACTGGGAGATGGCGGTAGACCTACCTGGACGGGGGGCATATCCAGAGAGTATCAGAAAATCGCGGAGACGGCCGGATATAGTGCTTCATTCTTCAGCAACGCTTCAGGTCATACTGATTGAACTGACCGTGCCATTTGAATCCAGATTAGACGAGCAACATTCATTCAAAGCGGCCAAGTATAGCGATCTAGCCGCGGATCTGAGACACGATGGATTCAGTGCAAGGGTCATGGCGGTTGAAGTGGGCGCAAGAGGGCTTGTGGCTGCATCAATGTATGATTTATTGAAACTGTTGGGGTTGAAGGGACAGTCTAGAACAAGGGCACTGAAGAGGCTTAGCGAAACTGCCGAAAAGGCATCAGGCTGGCTGTGGAACAACCGCAGTGGGCAATGGAGATCGTGACGGTAAACGCTGCGGTACAGAAAACACCAAAATTTTTCTAAGTCCACAGCGCTGAGTTTTTATGGTGTACTAGTGAGGGGGCTGCGACTCTGGGGCAACAGGCGATGTATACTATAGGGAGTGTGTCAGGTACAGAATTTCAGTGGCGTGCGGCGCGCAGTGGCTAAGGTTCGTCGGCTGCGCGCTCGTGTCTCAGTGTGTGTCCTTAGTTGTGAAGGGCGACGGAACGAACGGAATAATTTGTCTTTTCTTTGTTACTTTCACAATTGCCCCCACGGCTGGCGTTGTGGATTAAAAGTTGCTACCGTAAGTGAAATGGGTTCATTTTCGATACAAGACAACAGGAAGCTGAGACGCTTGGGAGTCATGACCCAAGTGGGCCCGCCCCCGTTAGAGTGTAAAGGAGTAATCGGGCCGAAACACTTGTCAGATGGGGGGACTTCTTCTGATGATCAGATTGCTTCCTGTTGTATCGCTCTAACTTAACTCACTTCTACCAAATAGATGACAAATATACCGCCAAATGTAGCATAAGTTACTGACACCCCTATTATAAACAGTTCATGACACAATCTTATAATCATAAAATAAATGCATACATGCATGCAAATTCCACCAAAATTAAGAATAAAATACCACTTTTCACAGCAAACTTCTTTTAAAAAATCAGACTGTAGTGCAAAAAGTAACCAGTAATATAAAATTGTAAAATGTAGCATATGCATACTCTCACCAAGGTCTAGATGCATAAGGTGCTGGATGATCCAGTGGATTACTATATGGACATGGTGCATAATGTAACCCAATATCAGCTGTATCCCATTTAATGACTCCTTTTTCCGCAAATGTGATGGACCAAGGACACCAGCTTGAACCTGTAAGACAGCATGTAAGAAGACTCGATTTGGGAAAGACAAACTGTAAGTACTTGGGAGCAGACAAAAAATCTTAGCTTCAATTTCAGGTTATATTTTTAAGCACTGTGTTTCATTTATTCATGACCTTTTAGCTTCATGTGGATCACAAAGCCTTCAACAAATTCATGCCCCACATCTTCCTGTCCTGTGCTATCTGTTCATGGTCTTTCCATCTTTTCTTTATCCCCTTCATGTCTATATCCAATTCCCTTCTTTGTGTGTTTTTTTGTTTTCCATTTATTTCTCTTACCCTGGGGATAAATGCCTCAGCATGTTTCAGTATATCAACTGGCAGAAATGGAATTAATGTGATCTCTAAAAAATAAAAATAAAAACAGCGTGATGGATGATCTAGATTTTGTCAATGACAAAATTATGTCTATCCTACAACCAACACCGAACGTGAGAAAAATATGAGAATACTGGATGAGAGGTCACAGCAATTGGGTCTGAAAATGCACTGGGTAAAGGCAAAGATTATAACAATAAATGCAGCCAATTACAGCAAGTTAGTTGCTTATCCTTTACAGGACGTGGCAATCAACCCCAGCTTTTATTGGCCGTTTGTGATTTTTCAAGGCAATTTTTTTCATTCAGTAGTTTGCCATTGCTTTCTGAACGGTACGGCACTTATACCATTGTTAAAAATCCACACAAAGCGATCTGCTACCAAACCGCCTGCAGCAGGTTTCGAACCTGGTATATCTGGATTATGAAACTGCGTTCATATCCATTAGGCCACAGACGCAAGATTGCATTTAATATACATATAAAAGATGCAGACTCATACATACAAGTATATCTTGGCAGCAGTACAAAGTTAGTATAATGGAAAATGAAATCAAAATAAGAATATAGAAGGCAGTAAGAACCTTCACTGAATTGGGAATTAAACAGAAATCATAGAAAAGTTCAAAAAAAAAAACAAAAAAAACATTTTCAACCAAAATGTCAAGATAGTCCTATTGTATGTATGAGAAACATGGAGAGAAAAAAAGAAACAGCCAAGAAGTTATGGACTTTCACAAATCTCTGCTTCCACATAAAACAATAAAAATAATATGAATGAATAGGATTGCTGACTCCCTAAGGCATGCTGTAACAGGTGACTAATGTGAGGTTGTGCATAAGACTGGCAAACATACTGCTACAGAAATAACCACACTAGAACCATGTGCTTTGGTGCAGGTTTTCTGCAAAAAGGCTACCTGCTGGGGTGGTTCCATGCTACATAAAGAGCAAAGGAGGGATAAATAAATAAATGAATATATTAAAACACTATGTAACGAGAACAAAAATTAATATGAGGGGGAGTCAAAACATAACCTTAATATGGCAATAAAAAGTCCTCCAATCCCTTATTAACAATACAACATGTATGAGAGATTACCATTTTGGGACAAAGAAAACACACACAAGCACATATAAGCAGATCCACACAATTCGACACTTAATTTACTCTATGTACACTAACTGGAAAGGCAAAATGATTCTATGATCAGCAATCAAAATTATTGTCTGGAATTAATGACACTAAATATCCTAATTTTAACCCATCAGAGGTTGTACAGCGTATATTTCTTAATTAAAAAAAAAAATTAAATGTCTTCATATGTTTTCTTTATTTGGTTAGTGAGCTTAAGGTGAACTCCATAATGCCCCATCAGTCTCCAAAGCAATTCTGTTTAAACTGTTGAATATCTTTTAAATTATTTTTCTTATTACTCTTTATAAAGCATGGAACCACCAGTACAACTGGTCCTCTTGCAGGAAGCCAGCAGCAAAACATGTATATGCCCCTGCAGCTGTGATTTCTGTAGTAATCTGTTTTATACAATAAGATTGCCAGCCTCATGCACAATCTCACATTAGTTGCCTCTTTTGATATGCTTGAGGGAGTAGTAGACATTTGTTTTTCTTTGTCGCCTCAGAGACCACCAGGAGCTACACATCCACAAATCCAATGTAAAGTTTTATTCCAATCTCTGTTCATCTATTATGCACAGAGTAATTATCTGATCTCCACAGGATTTCTTTTGTCAAAAACCAGCTTTTATCTCTCAAAGACAATCCTGGTTAACATTTTTTTCCTGGCACTGATAGTAATATTATACCTCTGTGATTTGTGCAATTTTGCAAATATCCTTTCTTTGGCCTCTTGATCAAATATCCTTCCTTTCTTCTCTCTCCCAGATTTTGTACCAAGTCCTGGCAAAGGGGCGACCGACCCCAACCAGGCGCGTCCACGGGTGGCGGATAGTGGAACGACCTCCAGATATGGTGTGTCAGCTGCGAATAAAGTCAGCATAGCTGGACGAATAAGCAGTCGCGGACCAAACGGCGATGTCCTCCCAGCAGGACGGGGAGGGGTAACAGGTGGCACTGATACCCCCACTGAAATCCCCCATATGTCCTTCGACGGGTGCATCAAGCGAGTAAGAGCCGCTATAAGCTCTAGCCACGGGGAAGGTAAACCTCGGTAAACAAACCAATCTGCTGCCTTGCAGCTACCACCGGGAGATGGAAAGGCTATGGGAGACAACCCTGAACAACAAACACAACCCGGCCTGCCGAAGACGGAGAGTGTTAGCTACGGCGCAGACACCGGGAAAAATTAGGACACACACGCTTTTGCGGTATGGAGTCATGCGACAATCTCGACTTACGTCATGGCGTCGCACCTATCAGCTACAACCGGGGAGGAGCGGAGCCGGGCCCCTAGCCTCGAAAGGGCCCACCTAAGCAACCGGTGCCTTTGCCAACCAAATGGTCGGGGGAAGGCAAAGTAGAGCAACTGACCAACCAACCCACTATCTTACAGTGGCTCAATGGAATGCAGAAGGAGTGAGGAACAAGAAACCGGAGTTACAAGAATTCCTCAGGGAAAATAACATTGATATAATCTGCATCCAAGAAACTCACCTAAAAGATACCCAACGATTCTTTGTACGTGGATACCAATCCTTCCGCCAAGATAGGGCAAAAAGAACTAAGGGAGGAATCCTCACACTGATTAAAACCTCAATCCCAGCAGTAGAGACACACAGATCTGGTGAGGATGAACTTGAATACATAACAGTCCAACTACTGCTGCACAGTGGAGACTTAATGATCACAAATTGCTACAGCCCTCCAACCACAACTCTGGAGCTACACAAAGTGAAGCTTGCAGCATCGAGACACCTCATTATGGGTGACTTCAATAGCCACTCACCCAGCTGGGGCTATAACGCAACAGATCCAAGAGGAGAAGAGGTGGAAGATTGGATGGTAGAGAATAAACTAATTCTAATAAACCAACCAGAGGATAAGCCCACCTTCTATTCCAGAGTATGGAAAACAACGAGCACACCAGATCTTGCTATGGCTACAGATGACATACATCGACTCACCACCAGAACAGTAAATACTCAACTTGGGGGAAGTGACCATGTACCAGTCACATTACAGATATCTGAGATAAGAAGTGCAGGAGAAATCAATATGTCTCCTAGCTGGAATTTCAAAAAAGCAAACTGGGGATTTTTTAAAGAACAAGCCGACAATTTCTGTCAGAACATTGCCCACTCAAATAACATCAATAAAAACATCTCCATCATCAGTGAGGCAATCATCCAAGCAGCAAAGAAGTCAATTCCACGAGGTAAACGACGAGACTACAAACCATACTGGAGTGACAACCTGGGAAAAATCCATAGTGAATTAAATAAAGCACGGGAAACTATGGAGCAAAATCCCACATTAGAGAACACACAGAGGCACAACAGCATAAAACAAGCCTTCAATGAACAAAAGAAAGCTGAAATCCAAAGGAGCTGGCACCAGAAGACCAGCAGTCTCAACATGGAAAAGGACTCAAGCAAGCTATGGAATCTGACAAGAGTACTAAATGAAGAAACAACAACCAGCTACTGTAAGACTGTCATCAAGGAAAATGAAAAATACCACACAGGAAAGATGGCAGCAAACATCCTGGCAGATTTCTACAAGGAAGAAAGCACCACATCACTTTCACATGCACGGATCCAAGAAGTACGTAAGGAAGTAAAAGAAAAACTGAAGCACCAAAACCCAGATATCTGCATGAAGTCACCCCTTACTATGAGAGAACTCAATGCTGCCATAACAAAACTAAAGAACAGAAAAGCTCCAGGAAAAGATGGCATCACAAATGATATGATCAAGAACCTTGGACCTGTAGCCAGGAACAAGCTCCTCCTAATCTTCAATCAATCATGGAGTACTGGAAAATTTCCAGATCAATGGCGAGAAGCAATCATTGTTCCCATCAGAAAGAAACAAAAGGAGAAAACAAGCAAGTCCAGCTACCGACCAGTTAGCCTACTGAGCTGTCTGGGTAAGGTAATGGAAAGAATGGTGAACTCAAGATTACTGAAACATCTGGAAAAAAAAAACCATCTGCTTGATAACACACAGTCAGCATTTAGGAAAAATCGCAGCACCGAAGACCAACTAGTATATCTAGCCCAGGAAGTAGAAAATGCTTTTCAGGAGAAAAAGAAAGTGCTGGCAGTTTTTGTAGACTTGACAAAAGCTTTTGATAAGGTGTGGAAAGAAGGACTCCTCCTTAAGATGCTCAACAGCAAAATTGAAGGGAGAATGTTCAACTGGATACGGGACTTTCTTCGATACCGCACAGCAAAGAGTAAAACTTGACGGGAAACTGAGCCATCGCGTCACTCTACAACAGGGGGTGTGCCACAAGGAGGAGTTATCTCCCCCACACTTTTTATCATATATATAAATGATATTGCAGAGAAACTGTCCGGGCATATCTCCAGGGCTCTTCATGCTGATGATTTTGCTGCCTGGTGTGCTGCTGAACATTTGCCTACTGCGAAGTTCAGGATGCAAGCAGCGCTAAATACCATCGGTAAATGGGCATCAGATTGGGGAGTACAGATAAACCTCTCCAAGACAGTAGCAACCTGCTTCTCTCTGTCAAATCGCCGAGAAACGATCAAACTGCAGCTAAATGGAAGTGAACTTCCAATCGAGGAAAACCCAACATACCTAGGAGTCAAGTTGGATAAGAGACTCACCTGGAAGCCGCACATAAAAGCAGTAGAACAGAGAGCAATAAGAAAGCTCTCTATTATGAAGAAACTGGCTGGCACAAGTTGGGGGGCAAATACCAACATACTTAAAAAAGTCTATACAGGCACAGTCAGACCTGTACTTGAATATGGCATGTCAGCCTGGGCCTCAGCATCTAAAACAAACACAGAATGTCTAGGGAAAGTGCAAAATTCAGGCCTTAGGCTAATCACTGGAGGGATGAAGACTTCTCCAATCCAGGCAATGGAGCGATACACCAACATCCGCTCTCTTGATGACAGACGTGAGGAAAAGGTATTCACTCACAGTGAGAAGCTTCTACGAATGCCAAGTCATCCAATGCATGCCAAACTCCATAGTGTGACAAAGAACAGGCTGAAAAGAACCAGCTTCCTAAACATCTCCAAACATCTGCATCGATGCCATGAAGACCTCCTCCCAAATCGATCTACTGAGATTGAAATGTTAATTGATTACGAGGAGCCAGACGACTGCCATGGAAATATATCTATCACCACAGAAGTCCCTGAAATAAAAAAGAAAGGCCACCTGACCCCTCAACAACTAAAAACTTTGGCTCAAGAAATGATTGAAGAAAAGTACAACCCGAAGGAGTGGACACATGCATACACAGATGGATCTGCTGAGGGGGCAGTAAAGAACGGTGGAGGAGGCATTTTTATAAGACTCCTAAATGGAAAGATCATCCGAAAGGCCTTCCCAACTGGAAAGATCTCCTCCAATTTTAGGGCAGAAGCTATGGCACTACTGCAAGCCCTGAAGATCCTCACCAGACCTGAACAGCAGCCACAAGCTAAGATAGTAATCTTCACTGACTGCAGATCATTACTTGAATCAATACAAAACACCAGAAATGATAACATGATGAATGAGATCAGATCTGAGCTTAACATCATCCAAAGGTCATCAACCATTGCCCTTCAGTGGTTACCTGCCCATTGTGGAATCGCTGGTAATGAGAAAGCAGATGCTCTATCAAGAAGCGGCAGTAAAATGGAACAATACAGCCACCCATTGCCCTATCGGGAAGCAAAAACCATCATCCACAACAAGTACAAAAATCAGTGGAAGGAGGAAGGGGATATATACAGCAGAGATGACCCAATCCACCACCTAAACAGACACCAACAGACGACAATTTTCCGCCTGAGAACTGGACACTGCAGATTACTTGGACATCTCTATCGCCTCAAGATATCCCACACGAATGAATGCCCTTGTGGAACTGATATCCAGACTCCAGAACACATTCTCCAGAACTGTCCAACCCATGATAAATTGCGACGTGCGACCTGGCCAAAAGGTGATGAGCTCCAGCAGAAGCTATGGGGCTGCCGCGCCGACCTGGAAAAGACTGTGGACTTCGTCCTGGCGACAGGCCTGCAGATTTAGCATGACTACAAACCGAACGCAGAAGAAGAAGAATGTACCAAGTAATTCTGCGGAAGTATCAGTGTCTGCTTTGATGGGAAGTATCAGTGTCTGCATTGATGGTCTGTGCTGGAAAGCCATCTGGGCCAGCAGCTTTTCCAACTTCTAGAAGCCTCATGGCTTTATTTCTTCAATCTTTAGTTTTTAGTTACTTGTCACTCCTTTTCTGCTGGCTGGATGTCAGGAGAATCTAGTAGAGTTGGTCTATATATATATATATATATATATTCCTCAAAGGTTTCATCTATCTCTTCATTAGCTAAGTAGTCTTCCATTCTTGACCATGATATGGTCATTGACAGTTTTCAGTTAACTTCTTGTATTGCTGTACAGGTTCCTCTTATTTCCTTTGGTTTCAGCTACTTCTGCCTCTCTTGCCAACTCATCAATATATTTCCTCTTGTCTTCTTATTTCTTTATCGGCTTCTATATATTTTTCATGAGTCTTGGCTCTGGAACTTCTGGTTAAAGTTACTCTTATTTTTAACTTTCTTCAATCTTAACCAGGGTTCAAATCCTGGGTAAGCCACTCATGTCTGTTGTTTTTCTGTTGTCTAGTGTTCTACTTCTTTATTTCCTACGAGTGCCTTATAACATACCTTTATATTTGTTTGATATTAATCAAGATTTTAATGTCTTTACTTCTCAATTTATCCATGACATTTTGAAGTTTGGCATAAAATTCTACTTTCACAGATTCCACTTTGTCGCCAGTTGGTTCATAACATTGGGTGATGTTCATCTTTAATTTCCTTTTGGCACTTCAGTGTTTGTTGATTTTAGTCTGGTCCCAATGTTTCCCATTCTATGAGCACCTTGTGCACTCTCTTAGGTAGCATTAGTCACACTTTCATTGACGGATGTGCTCACTCTACCATATGTCCTGAGGACAGTATCATTTCTCCTGCGTTCAATTCCTTTCCTTCTATCTTGTTTTTAGATCCCGGATGTAATTTTCTATTTCCTAATCTTTGTTGCCAGCGGTGAAGTTTTCCACTGTTTATTCCATGTTCAAACATTCCAAAGGCCCAATATACACATTTTCCGTGAAAACAGAACATTGAGTCAGCAGTCCAGACTCCTCCAGGCTTTCTGTAGGCTGCATCATTAACCTTCCTAATGGAGGAGGACTTCTATCTTGGATGAGTTTACTGAGGATGACACCTGAAAACAGTGTGAATACTCAAGAGGTCACAGCTATTTGGTTTGAAAATACACACAGAAAAGACAAAGATTATGACAATAAATACAACCAATAATAACCAGATTGCATTAAGAAATATATCTCTACAAGATGTGAAATATATCTTGGCAACAATTCAAATAAAGTTGAAGGAACAGACAGTGATAACAAAATGAGAATACAAAGACAAGAGGTGCTTTCACTGCAATCTGAAATGTACTGAAATCAAAGGAAACCAAACCCTGCAAAATAATTAGATTATTTAAATCAAACATCAAGAGTCCTATTGTATGGCTTTCAAATGTGGAGAAAAATCTATTGTCAAATCAAAGATATTATCAACAATGAAAGAAGAAAAAGAACAAATAAAAAAAATATATAACCTATTTAAGTTAGCATTTATAATCAACATCTTGAGATTAACAGACTGAGATGGATGGGACTTGGTGAACAAATGGAGATAGCAGCAAATCAAGAAAGGCATGTAAGGAACACATTATGGGCACAAGACCGAGAATATATCAAAGAAAAGATGGCTAGACACCACAGAAATAGACCTGAAAGAGCTGGAAACTGTGAAGCTAAAAACATTTAGGGCTCAGAAAACTGAAGAAAAGAAACAATATTTGAAGAAGTAATATTCCACTCTTTTTAAAGCTGGGTATAATCAATGTGCCACTACAGGCGCTCACTTGGGTTCCTGAGGGTAAGAGGAAAAAAGGAAGACCAAAAGAAACACTCAGAAGAACAATAATAAGAGAAGGAAGAACGTTGGGCCTAAATAATGTGCAAGAGCTAAGAGGAGTGGCGTCACAACGAACAACCTGGAGAGCACTGGTTTCTGCCTTATGCGCCGTGTTTGGTGCTTAAAGAATTTATTATTATTATTATAATCAATGATGTCAATGCTTTAGGTAGGATTCTTCTTTCCACATTTACTGCATCACTCAGCATCCTTTCAGATGTAAGCGGATATCACCATTTTAATAAATTCTACTTTTATATTGTTCTGTGAAGCTACGTTTATAATGTTAGGACCTATGCTATGTAGTTTCTGATGTAGGCTGATATAACCAATTTTAATAAATTCTACTTTTATATTGTTCTGAGAAGCTACATTTATAATGTTAGGACCTATGCCATGTACTTTCAGATGTAGGCTGATATAACCGATTTTAATAAATTCTACTTTTATATTGTTCTGAGAAGCTATGTTTATAATGTTAGGACCTATGCCATGTAGTTTCTGATGTAGGCTGATATAACCGATTTTAATAAATTCTACTTTTATATTGTTCTGAGAAGCTACGTTTATAATGTTAGGACCTATGCCATGTACTTTCAGATGTAGGCTGATATAACCGATTTTAATAAATTCTACTTTTATATTGTTCTGAGAAGCTATGTTTATAATGTTAGGACCTATGCCATGTAGTTTCAGATGTAGGCTGATATAACCGATTTTAATAAATTCTACTTTTATATTGTTCTGAGAAGCTATGTTTATAATGTTAGGACCTATGCCATGTAGTTTCAGATGAAGACAGAACAGTACTGTTGCTGTGAGGTTGTAAATGAGACTGGCAACCTTATTAAGTATAACAAATTGTTACTGAAACCACCACTGTATAAGCACAATGAGTTCTTTGGCACAGGCTTCCTCTAAGGGTGACAGTTACAGTGGCGGACCCAAGCTCTTTAAAACTATTTCAGGAATATAACACAAAATCAAACTGGCATTTATTACCTGTGAAGGAGCCGCGCTAGCGTAGTGGTTACAACACCGCTCTGGCGACCGGGTGATACAGGATCAAACCCGGGCGACGGCATTTGAGGATTTTTCGTCGACCGGGATTTGGACTGGATTAACTCGAGACCTGGCGAGGACATTTGAAGGAGTGTCGTCGACCAGGGATTGGCGGCTCCTGAGCCGACCCAGCTGCAATGGGTACCTCCGAAATCGGCGAGTATTTGCCTGAATGGCGAGGGACACCTGTCTCTGTACAAGAAATAAAGGGATACTCACGTAAAATCAATGTCAGGTTAGACATAAGTAATAACCTGAGATTTCGCCTCGAGTATTAGCGGGCGTACGCAAAAAAAAAAAAAATTACCTGTGAGAGTTAAAGACACTTCTAATGATTTAACATCCTCCTTGGGAAAAAAGCCATTGGGATTTTCTGTGTTCTTTTGTACTGCCTCAATGATAACTCTTTGAACTGTCTCTCTGTAAAATGTTGTCACTTCCATTTTTATCAGGACTTCATACTGCTGATTCGGTATAGATCTGCAAAAATAGAAAATGGGATGAGGAAGAAGGGTTATACAGAGGGTAGACCATTGGTTGACTATGTGCTAATAATAGTTCAGTTTTATCTGTCAAGAAAGATAAATTTCAGTTACATAGATCAACCTACCTTAAGAACTGAAACATTTGAAATGTTAATAAACTAAAGCTTAAGTTGAGTAAACAATCAAATAAACAGTTTAAAAGGAGTAAAGTGGCTGGCCTTAAGATTGCACTAACGTAACTGTTATGTTATTTTGTAACATAAAAGGCCTTAAAACCCAGCCCCTGCAGACCCAAGTAGGACAGTCCCAACTACGATGGTTTGACCATGTCTGCAGAATGGGAAGATCGGCTACCATGACAATTATGGGAAATTAAGAGCCAGGGATCCAGACCTCCAGGATGACCTGGGGTCTGCGGGGAGGACAACGTTGGACAGTCTCTGGGGTACCGGGGACTAGATTGGGGCCAAATTGGGGGGGAGGAACCGGTTGTCTGGCAAACCTCTCCGCCCCACAGTAGAAGAAGAACAAGTAAGTAAGTTATTTTGTCTTGATAATTTTGCATCCATCCCAGAAAACAACTATTAAGCTTACATTTTTGTTTGTGCAATAAGACATGGAACTATGGAATTATGCAAATCAGAAATTTACAATTCATTTTACTGCTTTAATTTAAATATGATAAAAGCTGGGCAAATATAACATTACATACCTAAAAAATGGAAACACTCTCAAATCAACTATTTCTACAGTGCCTGAAAAAGCAGACTTGACCTATAATAGATAAAGAAAATTATTATGGTTATAATGTTTAAGGTTATGATAATGTTATGATTATCTTTGATGAATATAGGAAGATAATGAAAGAAATATTGACAACAGTAACTAAGACTAGAAACTGTAAAACATAACCCACAAAAAAGTGAAGACTTAAAGTATATACATTTAGTTTATAGTTATGTGTGTAATCATACAGACATATATTTGTTTATCTGTTACTACTACGAGGGAAGGTCAAAAAGTAATGCCTCCTATTTTTTATGTATGTAAATACTGCATTGGTGTGCAATTTATAAATTTAGCAGGATTCCTCAAACACTCTTCTGCACTGTATAGCATTACCAATCTGTTTCAGTAACAGGTGGCACCACTGTAACAGTTTAAAAATGGCTGCCAAAGACGTTCGGTTAAAACAACGTTATGTCATAGAATTCCTCAATGCTGAAGGCAAGACCCCAATTCGCATCCACGTACGTTTGAAGAATGTTTATGGAGATTCAACAGTGGATGTTAGCACTGTCCAACGTTGGGTACATCATTGTGACGAAGCTGAAGTAGGTCAATCCTCAATGGCTGACGCAAAGCGGACTGGCCGTCCGTCTACCGCAGTGACTCCACACAACATTCATCGAGTTGATGACATCATTCGTGGTGACCATCGGGTAACACTGGATGAACTTTCTTCCATGTTGTCCATTAGTAAAGGCAGTGTCCAGAACATCATTAACTCTTTAAGTCCCAATCGACTTTATAAAGGCTCAGGGGTTAGACGCACTTGGCCCAATCGACTTTAAAAAGCCTTTAGTATATGTGCCTCTGTTTGAGACTTTTTCTAATTATAACTACCCACAAAGTCATTTCCGACTGCAAGTACATTCTTTTAAATACCGCACGTGTTTAAGAGTGAACGTGTTTCTGTTTTGATATATTTATTTTAGATTTTTAAAGCGATTTTTTTAAGCGCGTATCCTCCATTTTACCTTGAATAACTAATCATTTTTTTAAAGCGCATATCCTCCATTTTACCTTAAATAACTAATCGTTTTTCAATGAAAGCTTTTATACTTGTAGCACAAGAGTAAAGTACATCCAATTACCTTCAGTTTCATATACAACAACAAAGTTATTTATGCATATGAACATTTTAAAAAATTATTTCCAAACAACAACAATAAAAACGCACAGGGGTGGCCATTTTTGCTTGGGCCAAACCCACTTCTTTGCTTGGGACTGAAAGAGTTAAAGACCTGGGTTATTCAAAAGTTTGTGCACGGTGGGTACCCAGAATGTTGACAGACAGATATAAAGAAACTAGGAAAACCATAGCCATCAACCTCCTGCACCGTTACGAAACTGAAGGAGAAGAGTTTTTATCGAATATTGTGACAGGTGATGAGACTTGGGTTCATTTTTTTAACCAGAATCCAAGAGGCAGTCAATGGAATGGCATCACACAACATCGCCGACAAGAAAGAATTTCAAAAGTTCACCATCTGTAGGGAAAGTTATAGCCTCCATGTTTTGGGATGAGAAGGGTGTGATTCTTCTCGACTTCTTGGAACAGGGAAACATGGTGAATGCAGACTGTTACATTGAAACTTTGAAGAAGCTTAGAGGTTGTCTTCGGCGACTTTACCCATTAAAAGATCAGAGAACTGCACTACTATTGCACGATAATGCCATGCCACACACCGCTAAACCCACCATTGATGCGATTGCAGAATTTGGCTGGACATTATTACCACATCCCCCTTACAGTCCCGATCTTGCACCTTCTGACTTCCATCTGTTTGGACCACTGAAAGAAGATCTTCGCGGACATCACTTTGAGGACACCGAGACCCTTAAACGCGCCGTACGCCAGTGGTTTAGGAAAAAGGACACAAATTTTTACCGTGCGGGGATACATGCCCTTGTGAGAAGATGGACAAAAACTGTAACAAATAACGGAGACTACATTGAGAAATAAATTTTTGAAGTTCAGACATGGGGCTACATTTCAATGTGAATTTTATCTGTTTTCTTGCCTATTAAATGAAATTAAAAATTACGAGGCATTACTTTTTGGCCGTCCCTTGTATTTTATTCATCAGTAGATCACAAGATGCCAGAATAATTTGTGTGACGAGCAAATCCAGCCTTTTGTCACACCATTTCCATAAAATTCACAAACAAACAAAAAACATAGAGATGATACTAAACTTACCCCTACACCTATTCGCTGCTCTTCTATTAAATATTCTTGACTGCTGGGGTCATCCATGAAAGACTGATACACAACATTCTGTCTGATATACGTGATGTAGAGAGTGACATTCTCTGCTATTTCTGTCATTAATTTAAAAAAAAAAAAACTACCAATTATGATTACAAACAACAGCTTCCATCAATAATGGAACAAAGTTGACAGGGTAGGTGAATGATAAATGTGAGAAGATGAGAGGTATAAACAGGAAGTCAAAGAAGAATAGGTAGTGGACAAAAATATTACTCAAATGAAGGAGACAACCCTGAACTTCCCATTACAAATTACCTGAAGATTACAATAAGTAAACATGATGCTAATAAATAAGCAATTATATTAGCAACTACAACTTCTTATAAGGGTAGGCTGTCAGCACTTGAAGACAGAACAACACAAAGAGATAAGAAAGGAAAAAATACTAAAGGTCATCCCACATATTTGAACCTGTGATGGAGAGAAGCCACTTAGCCACACATCCAATCTATTAGGGACACATACTGGATTTGCAGAAAGTTTACTTCTTTCAGTCAGTGAGCTGGTGCAAATTTGGAAGGTGTTGCCTGTACTATTATGTCAAAAGTCCCAAATACACTAACAGAATATGTAAAAAATGAGCCTTGGAATAAGCTTTTATTCCACAGAAGTCATTGACATATTGAACACTACTTGAATGAGGCCAAGATGTAATTATGACCTAAACCAGAGGAAATCTGGTTAGCAATAACTACTATTACTACAACGCTTATCAGCTTGGCTGCAATCATCATCATCATCAGTTGCCATCTCCACAACGAAGGTTGGCTGTAATGGATCTCCAACGTCTTCTGTCTCTTGTCTTGGTGGTGCACTCTGATAGACTCTTTCCTGTCCATCTCTTGATGTTATCTTCCCACTTATAGCGCTGTCTTCCCCTTGCACGTTTGCCTTCAGCTCTCCCTTCTGTTATGGTCTTCTGCAAGGTGTTATGCCTTTTTATGTGGCCAAAGTATTTTAGCTGCCAAACCTTGATCTCCCTCATTAGTTCTCTTTTCATACCTAGATTTTCTAGGACCTCCTTATTTGTTTTCATCTCTTTCCATGAGATACGCCCCATTCTTCTATATATCCACATTTCAAGAGCCTCAATTCTTTCTTCCAAATGCTTATTCATCGTCCATGTTTCCGCACCATACAGAAATGCAGAATATATAACACTTTATGATTCTCAGTTTTAATTTGTGAGATAACTGTTTAGATGTCAGTATATGTTTCATGTTGTTGAATGTAGCTTTGGCCATTCCTATTCTCTTCTTGATTTCTGTTTCACATCTGCCATCTTCTGTTATTATATGACCAAGATATACGTAGCTTTTGACTTGTTCCAGGATTTTGGCTGCAATAAGGGGCAAATTTCCACTGGACAGGTTTTGTCAGTACAAATTTACATGCAATAAACCAGCTAACGTGTACCTGCAGTGGTTGTATTATTAAAAAAAAAAACCATCACACTTTTCAAAGTGAAATGCATGCCCAAATGTTATGATGGTTATTACATTTATAACTTTTAAAAATAGACAACCGTTTGGGATAAAACTGGAGTGTAACAGGGATGTCTCTTGTCTCCATTTTTTTTTTTTTAACTAGCAATCGATTAGGTTATGAAAACATCAATGTCACACAAGAGAAATGGAATCCAGTGGAATTTGATTTAACAGTTTGATGACCTAGGTTTTTCCAATGAATTGGTTCTTCTGTCCCATTACTGTAATCAGATGCAAAACAAAAGGAAAATACTCTACAAGTGGTCACAGCAAGTGGGTCTAAAAATACACAGGGAAAAGACAAAGATATTGAGAATGAATGCAGGAAATGATAACAAGGATGAATTTGAAAAAAATAAACACCACTACAAATTATATAATCCTTCACAAATCTTGGCAGCAATATAGACAAAGTTGGAGGGACAGACCATGATATCAAAATAATAATACAAAAAGTAAGGAACTTTCATTGCAATGAGAAACATATGGAGATCAAAAGAAATCAAGTGTAACACAAAAATAAGAATCTTCAACTCAAATGTCAAGTCATTCCTACTGTATGGTTCTGAAACATGGAGAACAACATAAACAACAACCAAAAAGCTACAGACTTTCATAAATGGGTGCTTGCATAGAATATAAGGATTAAAATGGTAAGACAAGGTCATCAATGTGGAACTGATGACAAGAACCAGACAAGTGTCAGTGGAACAACAGATGAGAAGACGACACTGGTGATGGATAGGACACACATTGAGGAAACCTGTTGATAGCATTACAAGGCAGTCCTTGTTCTGGAATCCACAGGGAAAGAGAGGCAGAGGTAGATCAAAAAACACATGCAGAAGAGAACTGTAGGCAGAAGTGAAAATTATGAGGAAGACATAGAAAGAACTTGGCATGTTTGTTGAAGGCCTATGCTCCTTGGGGTCCTAAAGGGTATTGATTGATTGAAAAATCTACAACAGAAAATGACTGTGCCACACACAGTATATGAATTCATACATAAAATTATGATGTCAACACAGAGATAGAAACAAGTCCATCTTCTCCATTAAAACTGTGCTTAAAACATGTGAGAACAGATGTTCTCGATTATAAACAATAGTGTTACAATGTGTAAGCTAGGTAAATATGGCTGTTTTTCACATATGCACATATATGCTCATATGTAAACACACATACTAGTAGTTTGCCCATGCTCAGTTATGCTACAGCAAACTGGACAAATTTACACACCCAAAACAACAAAAACCACCATTAATAAAAGAATCTGCCTTTGTAAACTAACAAAGTGAATGAACTAAACAAAAAAGGATCAAGATACCTAACACATGCCAAGTAACAAACCAAAAAGAAACCAACCAACACAAGCCAAGCAAATAACAATTATCAAACACTGCATCAAATCAACAAAATGAACTCAACAAATAAATGAACATGAACCATTATACTAAGCAACAAAACTAATCCAAAAATGAAATCAACAAAACAAGCAACTCAAGCATGATCATGAAATAAATTCCTCATCACAGGTGACCTGGAAAAGGAGGGTGTCATTTCTGTGACTATTATTATCCAGTAAGCCAAAGGCTCTGCACACTGAAATGTCAACTGCTTTTGCCCATAGATCTGTTTCAGAAAGTCCAACGAAGTAAATACTTGGGTAGTACAAAAAGGTATATGGAATAGTGACTGTATTAGCTCAGTAGGTATCTGTTGCAGTGGACCCAGGATTGCAGTCTTCTTCTTTGATCCATAGCCGCCGACTGTCAAAGCAGTCAGTGGCCACCACGCCTGGTGGCATCTTGTAGGGCAGCAAAAAATTGATTCCACTTTGTTCAGTCAGCGGCTATCCTTTGTACAGTGCCCCAACTCTGGTTCATTCTTTGCATCTCGGCTTCCACCGTTCTTCACACGGTTGTTTTTGGTCGGCCTCTCTTTCGCTTTCCTTCAGGGGTCCATAGCATAGCTGTTCTTGTAATAGTATCAGGGTCCCTTCTGAGGATGTGGCCAACCCAACTCCAGCGTCTGCCAGCTATGATGGTGTGCATGTCCTCCTGGGTACTCCGAATAAGCAGTGCTTGGTTGCTGATGGTATTCAGCCAAAAGATTCGGAGAATTTTCCTTAGGCAGACTGTGTGGAAGGAGGACAGTTTCGACATTTCCTTCTGTTACTCTCCAGCATTCCACACCATAGAGAAGCACAGAAAGTACACAGCTCTCATACAGTCTTAACCTTTAGCACGCTGCATAAAAATTCAGAAAACTTGCCCAACCACTGCATTCTTTTTCACAACGCCCCATTTTTATAGTGGGTGACTTGTAAATTCTATAGTTTTTTTGTTTTTTGGTCAATTGCTCTAATTTTTAGATTGTATAGAAATGAATGAATGATGAATCTGATGATATAAAATTTGTTTGTGTACATGTTAGATGTGATAGGAAGAGAGGAAAGGAAAGATGAAAAAAACGAAAAAAAATTAAAAATTTTTTTTTTAATTTTAAAATTAAAAAAAAAATTTTAAAAAATGACCAACAAACGAAGAGTCCATATCCCTTGCATCTCAATGAAAGTCATTTGACCAATAGAGTAATACAATTCAAATGACGATCTTTTCGTTACACCCATCATCAGTAGCAAAGCAACAAACTCCCTAGCCAACAGTGACATTCGGCCGTAATCCCAAACCTTTCCGATATTCCTAATCCTAATCCCTAAAATTATACATACTTGAAAGGCCATTTTACTTTCGTTTCCATCTCGGCCATCAAACATATTCTGAGAACCGATATCAGCGCTTATAAAGACAAAAATCTCATCCCCACCGCATGGCGTCAGAATCCAATAAAATTAGAGCAAAAATGGCTGCGTGTTGATGCCGATTCATTTCGATTTTAAAAATTTACAAAAAATAAATGCGGATACACCCATCGCTTTTTTAAGATCGGAAACGGAAGCTAACTCTCTTGCAAATAACATTAGAACTTAACATCCGGGGCTGAAATCACGTGTACACAAGTCCTCATGCTAGAAACGGTGATATCCGTAAGGCGCCACATTGCGCCTCCAGCATGGAGAACATAGGTTACGTTCGGTGCCATGTGGCGCCCGCAGCGTGCTAAAGGTTTTGGTGTTTGTGCTGTACTGGGAATACTTCCAAATGTTGTTGAGACTAGCAAAGGGTGTTCTTGCTTAATTCATTCTGCCGTTGATGTCCTTGCTTGTTCCGCCATCTGGTGTAACACCTGGTAAGTAAATGTGTTTGTCTGTTCTAACTTTGGTTCCATATTGTTATTGGCTCTGGATTGCCCACATTGAGTGTCATGACCTCCGTCTTCTTAAGATTGATGTTCAGACCAACCTGCTGGCTATACTTATTCAGTCTATCAGTTTTTTCTTGGATGTGTTGATGTGAATGTGCGAGTAGTGCAATGTATCATAACCCTCCACTCCCAAAGGAGCATAGGCCTTCAACAAACACATGCCAAGTCCTCCTGTCACGTGCCATCATCTCAAGTTCTTTCCACGTTCTCCTCATCATTTTCACCTCTGTTTCCAGCTCTCTTCTCCATGTGCTTATTGGTCTACCTCTGCTTCTCTTGCCCTGGGGGTTCCAGAACAAGGACTGCCTTGTAATGCTATCAACAGGTTTCCTCAGTGTGTGTCCTATCCATTGCCATCGTCTTCTTCTCATCTCTTGTTCCACTGGCACTTGTCTAGCTCTTGTCATCAGTTCCACGTTGGTAACCTTGTCATACCATTTTAATCCCTCTATTCTACGCAAGCACCCATTTATGAAAGTCTGTAGTGCAATGTCATCTGTATATTCCAGGTCTTTCGGTGTAGAAAACGTCCATCTTGGACTGCCCTCTGTTATCTGGCGCATCACCCAATCATTGGCTGTCAAAAATAATGTTGTTGATAAGGGGCATCCCTGTTGTACTCCTGTTTTCACTTCGAAAGTTAGATTGCTCAATCCAACAGTGCATGTAAAGTTTGAATAGAGGCTTTTTATAATGGAAACAATGCAGCTGGGAATTCCATAAGCCCTCAGTATTTTCCAAAAGCTGGCCCTGTGTATGCTGTCAAAAGCCTTTTCAAAAACAACAAAGTTAAAGTATAGCTGTCTCTGCCATTCTGAGCACTGCTCTATGTTCCTGAGGGTGAAATATATGATCTGCACATCTTCTGTTCTTCCTTTTTTTTTTTTTTTTCGTACGCCCGCTAATACTTGAGGCGAAATCTCAGGTTATTACCATTGTCTAACCTGACATTGATTTTACGTGAGTATCCCTTTTTTTCTTGTACAGAGACAGGTGTCCCTCGCCATTCAGGCAGATACTCGCCGATTTCGGAGGTACCCATTAGAGCTGGGTCGGCTCAGGAGCCGCCAATCCCTGGTCGACGACACTCCTTCAAATGTCCTCACCAGGTCTCGAGTTAATCCAGTCCAAATCCCGGTCGACGAAAAATCCTCAAATGCCGTCGCCCGGGTTTGATCCTGGATCACCCGGTCGCCAGAGCGGTGTTGTAACCACTACGCTAGCACGGCTCCTCTGTTCTTCCTAAAACCCGCTTATTCTTTCCTCAGTTTATGGTCAACTGCTTTTGAAATTCTCTCGTTAAGTCCTTTTCATGTGAGAGTTAAGTGTTTGAGATCCTCACTTGCGGTTCTAGTCTTTTATAGACACACATGTGAGCACATCTAAAGTAATTATATGTTTAATTATTTGCGTGCCGTCATGCATTATATTTGAACAGAATAACGCGGCTTGCTGTGGTCAATCTGTTGTCATTGAGCTATAATGCTTGAGGCATTCTGATATATTTTCCGTCCAAGATAGACGCGAGTTTTGTGTGCTTGCCCTAAGTAAAGGGAAGACACATGTGTATTAATATAATTATGATCTGAAGGATGAGGAAGCCGATTCTTGTAGAAGCTTCCCAAGAATCCTTCCAGTTTATTATCTAGCCAGAAAACGGCTCGTTCTTTATGTCTCACACCTCAGAGACCTACAGTCCCTGCATGTAAAGGCAGAACTTCCGCTGAACCCAATATGTCCAGCTGCTAGTGCGTCCCTGTGACATCAGGAGTGGATTAAGATGTCAGAATAATTTATAAGATGTACTGTCCATTCGACAGTGTCCTGTATTCGTTCAAGCTATTGACCTTGATGTTATAATAGCCCGTACTGTCAATCAACGGCCATATCAATACTCACTTGATGATAATGTTCTTCTTGCCATGAAACGTATTTGCATGAAATAATTCTGCCATTATTACGATTGATGATTTTCACCTGTGATGTCTACGTCTGCGTCTTCGTACAATAAATCATTTAACATTGATTATCAACTATGGGTCCAGTGTACGTTGCTTACCCATTGGTCAACCTTTATGACCCAGTAATCTGCTGTTGTGTTGACATTGTCTTCATCATCATCGACGAAGTAACGGCCCACTTATTATTCGCATTGGCAAATTATAAGTCGGCCATACAGTAGGCCCGACAACACCCACACACCAAAAGAAACCCAACTTTAACATGGCCAGGAGCTTTTCCATTCTTTAACCCTTTGATTGCCATGATGATTTCTTCCTTTCGTGGAATGTCTGTATTAACATCTAGATCATTTTCAGCCTCAGGAACATTCAACTGTGTCTCTGGTGGTTCCTTGTTCAGAGTTTCTTTGAAATGCTCTGCCCATCTTGTTTCCTGCCCCTGTGCTGTGGTGATGAGATTTCCTTGATTGTCTCTTACTAACATTATATTGTTTGCACCTTGTTTTCCACTGATAGTGTTAGTTATTTTATAAACTGTGCTTTGTTCATTTCTCAGTGCTGCCTCTTCTGCCTGTCTTGCAAGGTCATCCAGAAATGTCCTTTTGTTGGCACGGGTTTGACGTTTTACTTCTTTGTCCAGTTGACTGTACTGTTCGCTACATATTTCCTTTAACCTGGGAGACTTTGCTTCTGTTTTCTTTCTTTTCATTTCCTTTCTCTTCGCTATGGTGTTTAACATTACTGGTGTTATCCAATCTTGTCTCTTTCTTTCCTGGAATCCCAAGCATGACTCGCTGCTTTCCTTGTATATTGTTGAGATGGTGTTGAATTTCTGGTCGACATCATCGGTCGCTGTTCTTTCCTGGCTTTTGGCAATCTGATATCTTCTCTTTACATCAACCACAAAAGCTTTTCTGGTGAGGGGGTCTTTAAGTTTCATGATGTTTTATCTTTTCTGTTTGACTGCAACTGGTCCAGCAGCTCTGTGTTTCACCTTAAGTCTTGCTACTACTAGGTGATGATCATTTCCCACATCTGTGCCTCTTCTTACTTTCACATCTTGTAATGCATGTCTCCATCTGCCATTGATCATTATGTGATCTATCTGTTTTCTGTCCTGCCCGTTTGGTGATTCCCACATTAACTTGTGCACTTCTTTGTGTGGAAAAAGTGTTCCTCCAATGACCAGGTTGTTAATATTGCAGAAGCTTATTAATTTGTCCCCATTCTCATCTACTGTTCCACTGCCGCATTTCTCCATTACTCTTTCGTTATAAGTATTGTGTGTTCCAACTTTCGCGTTGAGGTCTCCCATTACTATAATAAGATCCTACCTAGGTGCAGTTTCCATTTCCTTTTGTAGATGTTGATAGAACTCGTCCTTGACCTCTTCATCACTTTCATTTGTTGGTGCATAGCATTGTATAATTGTGGTGTTTGTGAATCTCCCTCTCAGTCTTGTTCTTATCAGTCTGTTGTTGATGGGTTTCCATTCCAGTAAAGACCTTTGCATTCCTTTCTTCAGGATAATGACTACACCTTTGTTGTGCTGACCATCCTCTCTTCCAGAGTAAAGTACTGTTTCCCCAGTAGCTGTTTTTATTCTCTCCGTCCCGGTCAATCTGCTCTCACTTATTCCCAGGATATGTAATTTGTAGTTCCTCATCTCTGCTGTGATCTGCCTCAGCTTTCCTGCCTCATTCATAGTTCTGACGTTCCAAAAACTAACTCTAGTTTCATGTTAAGCGGTCGGGGCATCCGTTATTATGCCAATGGCTTCCTTTTGGCTTTCACCACTGGCAGTCATACGAGCCTGAGACTCCATATGTCCATCCTGCATCAAAGTTTTTCCATTTGTTGCCATTTCCGTAACATGTGCAATTTTTTCCATAGACAGGGGTGTCGGCTCTGCGCTATAACCCCCAACCTGGAGGATCAGGGTACCAGCTTTTGTCTGACCCCTACCCATGCAGACCTGTCCAGCTTGGTTGAACCTACCAGGAGTAAAACTCCCACTGGCATAGCTCTGGGAGTTGTCAGGGTACACAAGCTGCCATACCACTATAAGGTATAGGTACCATTGATGGCAGTTACTGCCAGTGGTGATCATTTAACCACTGATAGGGCTAAGGCGTGTGTAGTTTCCAGGGGTCTCTGATGAGACTAAGAAAGAACAGGACAGCTACTCTCTCAGGCAAGTCATACAAGGCAACTAATATGAAGTTATGCATGGGGCTGGCAACCTCATCATGTAAAGCACATTGCAACAGAAACCAATGCTGCAAGAGCACGTGAATGCTAATGCAGGCTTCTAGCTAGGGGACCAGCCACACTGGTGGCTCCATGTTTCATTAGCAGCAACATGGAAAAATGATGATATTGATGGTAACACTAGCAACATCAAGGCGGCCGGCGTGATGCTGACCACATCACCCCTAGTGTGCTGATGGTCAAGAAAATATGGGCCTAACACCATATTCCCAATATGCCTCAATGGGCGTGTAATGGGATCCCTTTATCTAGCAACATCGATTACTTAACACATTAACTGCCAAATTGAAAAACGCGCTGTGGTGTAATTAATTTATGTTCCTAATTTCACTCTGTGCATCTAGAAATTAAGCTGTGGTTTCTTAATTTTTTTATGGATCTTTATTAATTATATGTCATATTTAAGATAAAAGACGCCACTAGGCGTGATGGGAAACAATGGCAAAGAAAACCTATCTGCTGTTGCCCTAAGACGCCACTAGGCGTAATGGCCACTGACTGCTTTGACGGTCTGTGGCTAAGGACAGAAGAAGAAGAAGAAGAATATTTAAGATAAATGAATGTCCTATTACAACAAGCTGAAAAAAGTGGTATTTTTTATATATCATTATTGATAATATAAAATGATTTACAGACAAAAAAGCATTTCAAGATTGTTTTAAATTATCAACTTACCATCAAATTTTGTACTCGTAAGGCAGCTAATGCCTTTCTCTTGGTGATTATAAGATAATATATCCAATAACAAGAAAAACAAGTTCAAGAACACACATACGCTGACTAATATTTACACTATTAGTAACTTACATAACTGCATCTGCACCACTTCCAAAAAATCTAAGAAGTGTTGAATACCTGGTTCACGAGTTGGAACAAAATTAAAACTACTTGTTTCAACCTCAGTCACTTGCTGCCATTCTCTTTCTTTAGTTACATTATTTCCTGCACCATCTGCAACTCTGAGATCTTTGCTCTTTTTAGCCCCCATTGATGGACCAGGACTTGCAATATCTTCAATATCATCACTGCTATTGTTATCACTACTATCTGAATCACTGTCCCAATTGTTTTCTCTGTCCCCCATCTATCAACTGTTAAAACAAGCTTCTAGCCTGTCAGTAATTAGATAAGGTGTACAAGTGTTTTAAGTGACCCTTTCATTAGTTACCATGGTTAAAAACAATTTTAAACAATTTGGTAACTAACCTGAAACAATGAAAAATATGAACATAATATTAATTTTCCAGGGCTTGACAACAAACAATATTTTGAAAACGACTCTTCCGTTGGTAAATTAAAATCTTGAACCAGATCGGGTAATGTTTCGGTACATTTTTAATTCATTTTATTACTAAACAAAGATTGACGCTGATAACAGCTTTTAGCTACAGTGGTGAGATTCATAAGCTGGTGTGACCAGTTTGCGGTTGTTAATGTGTTAATTAATAAACTGTGGACCCTTTCCAAAGTACTGGAATTTGTTAATGAAATGGGCCTTTTATAACACTGATATCACCAGGAACACATCATCCACTCAGTCACAGATTATACTGCAATATTAAACATACAGATGCTGATTTCAGATAAATAACTTAAATAGTTACTTATACGAGTACTTTGAACACAAGCCATGTTTCACTTTATAAAATCTACTCTTCTTTTCAGAGATGGCCTGGATATTTTCACTCAGACTGATTACCAGCTGGATAGACTAACCCAGTTTGCATGTTTTCAGCTTTCTGAGTCCTTCAAAGACTTTGCCACAATTACCATGTGTTTCTATTTCTTACAATCCCTGATGGTTTCATTCTCCATTTTCTTTTCTCTTCAAGGTCTACGTCTGCTTTGTCCTACCATCACCTTGGTGATGTATCTTCTAAATAACAAACAATAATTACAAAGTGACATTTGACACTACAGTCACTTGATACAGCCACATTTGAATTTCAATTCATATCTCCCACTTCATTATGTACAAACAAATCAATCAAAAAGTCATTTGACTTACCTGTCAAAACTCCAAATATTGATGCATTAATAGTTCTTTTGTAGAAATCAGTTTCTAAATTGGAAGTGACAGTAAAGTTGTATTGTGTCCCAGGATCTAGACGGGTCCATGATGCACCACTAACACTGACAGAGTTAACTTGTCCTTTATTGGGTGATGGCTGGACTGTGTAACCAACATTTGTCCCATATTTGTCTGCTGTCCAGGTCAAGGTAACAGAGTCATTGGTAACTGACGATACACTCAGGTTTTTCACCTGTAGCTCATACACTGGACAAAAGAAACAGTTATGTTTACACACTGTAAAAGACATATTATTAGCAATTAGGTGCCTAAAACAAGTAATCTGTTACTATAAAAGAAATTGAATCAATATTATCTGTTATTACAAAGGCAAAGGAAACAAAGCAATGTGTTGTTAAATTTCTTTCAATGGTGTCAAATTTTCACAAAAAAATAATGCAGTTACTTCCAGACAGTAACAACTGCTCAATCAAATAAGAACAATCCATAAACTGTCTGAATCTATTACACTCTATTTTTTCTTAATTCAACATTACTGTTTTGCCAATAGCTAGAAATAAGAGTAATCTATAAAGCCAAAAGTTTTTATTATCATACAATAATATATGCATGTGGTGAGTCAGGATGTGAATGTTGCACCAGTTATTACTATTCAAAGCTATGAAAAGGCAGTGGTACACCCCTTCACATATCTGGGGTCTATGATCAACGACAAATTCTCCCTGGACACAGAAACCGACAGCCGCCTTGGCAAAGCTGTAACCATCTTTGCCTGTCTCACAACACCTGTCTGGGGAAACCCTAAATTCGCAATGAAGACCAAAGCTGTGGTATATAATACTTACGTCATCAGCATGCTTCGGTATGGCAGTGAGACATGCACAACCTATCTTAAACAAGGAAAAAGGCTCAATACTTTCCATTGATTGTGTTAATGCCACATCCTTGGCATTTGTGGAAGGACAAAGTGACAAATATGAGGTGCTTGCCTTCAAAGTATGTTTACAATGCTTAGACAGCGCAGATTACACTGGTTTGGCCATGTCCGCTGCATGGATTCCAAAGGTATTTTCTACAGATAACTGGCAGATGGCAAAAGAACAGCCTGGTGACCGTAACTGAGATTCAAAGATGTGTACAAGAGAGACATAAAGGCACTGGACATAAATCCAGCGACCTGTGAGGACAAAGCTGTTGTTCGCACCAAGTGGAGGTGCTCCCTACAGCGCAATCTCAGTTTTGGCGAAAAGAAGATTTTACAAGCAGAAGAGAAGTGAACACTTCAAAAGAACACCTGGCAAAAGCAAAAGCAGCCGAGGGCTATCACCTCAAGGGCGCATCAACCCCATAATCAGTTATGACTGGAGGAGGCAACTACTATTGTCCGTTCGGAAATTCGTGCCCACACATTGAACGTTGTAACTTTGCAACCCCTTGACGGATGTTATTGAAATTTGCTACGTGCTCTACTGATATCAATGCAGCTATTAATATATTTTTTGCCCTTACAAAACTCATGTCATGTTCGAATTTTCTTCATTAAGTTATATAAAAAACTCTTACCGTTGTCTGGGTTAATTTTTATTAGTTCTACAGGAAAGTTACAAGATCCGTTCAAAAACTGTGCACTTAATTTTTGTTGCAGCACAGCACAAGTGATGAAATGTGCTATTCAATATTTTTTTGGTTTGAATTAGTGTAGTGACTACATGTCCGCATGAGTGCGCACCTATTGTACACAGTCGTGAGTAATTATTTCAGCGGCGTATGCTAATTGCAATGAGTTGGCTGCAACTAAACAAAACGACACCAGCGTATAATATATTAATAAACTAAACTGCATAATTATGAAAAGCGCAATGAATCTGAAAAGCAAATTTATCACTTTGCAGAAGGTAACTGTTATATTGTACAGGCATTTTCGCAGAGAGGTTAAGATGGGTTGTTTATACCACGACATCCAAGAACCAGGTAGAAGAACACGAAAGGCCCTGGGTGTGGATAGAAGATCTTTTCGACGTTGGATACAACAGGACGGTGATTGTACAGAGGCTGCGGTTAAGCAAGGAAGGAAGAAAAAAATTGATGATTTTGACAAGGATGTCATTAATGTTTGATTTTGAAGATGTTTAATGCCAATCAACTTGTTACTCTCCGCATGCTGAAAAGTCGGCTGCAAGCAGAATGCGATATTAACGTCTCAAAAACAACTCTTTGGCAACTTGTCAGAAGTGTCGGCTTCACTTTTAGAAAAACGTCTGGCGGAAGGAATTTTTTATGTGAAAAACCACATCTGGTTGCAGCTCGAAGCAAATACCTTAGGCAGATTTGTGAGAGAAGGCAAGACGGCTATGATATAGTGTATTTGGACGAATCTTGGGTTAATGCTCATCATTCGAACGAGAAAGAATGGCAATCTGTTGACGGAGACCTTAGAAGGAAAATTCCCAGCAGCAAAGGTCAATGCATTATATTAGCACATGCTGGCAGCAGACAGAATGGGCTTGTCTGTGATGCAGAGCTTATTTTTCTATCAAAGTCTGTAGATGGTAGGGACTACCACAGTGAAATGAATGGGAAAATTTTTCAAGATTGGATAGTGAATACACTCCTCCCGACTCTAGATAGGCCATCTTGCCTGGTGATGGATAATGCGTCCTATCATAATGTTCTAGTGCAGTAGGATAAAGCTCCCACTTTGGCAAGCACGAAAGACGAAATCAGGAGGTGGCTTGTGAATGAAAATATCTTCGCTGACAACAGCTATTTAAAACCAGAGTTGTTGCAGTGCAGTGCAGCTTGTGAGACAGAGGAATAAGACAAAAGTGTATCTGATTGATAAAATCATCCAAGAGCAGGGTCATGTTTCTCTTCGACTCCCACCTTACCATTCTCACCTTAACCCAATAGAGCTGGTTTGGGCTAGAGTTAAAGGGCAAGTGGCCGCCCAGAACACCACTTTTAAAATGTGCAATGTTAAAGACATGACTCGAGAGGCCCTTTCATGAATAGACACAGAATACTGGGCTAAATGTGAAGAACATGAGCTCCAGGAAGAAGATTACTGGCAGCGAGATGGCTTGCAGTTTATCCAACCAATAACTGTTGTGAACTTATTGGAGTCGTTCGATTCGGAATGAGGCACGTCGATCGCATTCCTTCGTTTGTGATAAACTAATTTCATATGCCAACCTATAATAACACATAAACAGTTACGATTCGTCATAGCTTCCTGATGATTTACTGCTATCATGGTTCATTATCAGATCATCATTCCTCGTATCAAAATCACGTGAACAACCAATCACACATTTAGGACACGCCTTTGAACCGTCTTGTCACACAAATGTTGTGATTTACTGTAAGAATTAATGTTACAGGCAGATTTAGGCAAATGTTCCAAGAAGATCAAAGAAAATCACCGTTTTGCAAATTTCGAGACAGCTGTGGATGTAATGATCGCAAAATCTTAACTGCATGGAAAATCTAAGACTGCATGCAAAAATTCATGTCCATACAACAAACAGTTTTGGAGAAAATTGACGCTTTCTGTGGGCACGAATTTCCGAACGGACTATAGTATATGTATGCACTATGAACATTAATCTAAAGAAGACAGAGGTCATGACACTCAATGTGGGCAATCCTGAGCCAATAACAATAAGGAACCAGAAGCTAGAACAAACTGGCACATTTACATACTTAGGATGTATAGTAACACTAGATGGCAGAACAAGCAAGGACATCAACAACAGAATGAATAAAGCAAGAACAGCCTTTGCTAGTCTCAACAACATCTGGAAGTCTTCTCAGTACAGCACAAACACCAAATTAAGATTATATGAGAGCTGCGTACTTTCTGTGCTTCTCTATGGTGTTGAACGCTGGATAGTAACAGAGAAGGAAATGTCAAAACTGTCCTCCTACACAATCTAAGGAAAATTCTCAGAATCTTTTGGCCGAATACCATCACCAACCAAGAACTGCTTATTCAGAGTAACCAAGAGGATATGCTCACCATCATTGCTGGCAGACGCTGGAGTTGGGTTGGTCACGTCCTCAGAAGGGACCCCGATGCCATTACAAGAACAGCTATGCTATGGACCCCCGAAGGAAAGCGAAAGAGAGGCTGACCAAACCAACTTGGCAGAGAACTGTGGAGGCTGAGATGCGTGGAATGAACCAGAATTGGGGCACTGTATGATGGATGGCCACCGACCGAACAAAGTGGAAGCAGTCTGTTGCTGCCCTACAAGACGCCACCAGGCATGATGGCCATTAACTGCTTTGACAGTTGTGGCTAAGAATCAAAGATGAAGATTAACAATGGCAGATCATCCCAAATGCTCTAGAGCTTATGCACTCTTTTTAACTGTATTTTATAAATAAAAACTACATAATAAATTTGTACTTACTCTGTTTGTAACAATTTCTTTCCTCTGTATAAATAATTTTTAGGTTTGCTTCCTTACAGAGTTGGTGTCTACTAGGTGCACTGACTGCAGAACCAGGTGTTCTGTAAGCCCAGACACCCATGGACACATGATATGAAAACCCCAGGAGGTGCAGGTGTCTTTCTGACATTAAGCAATGGTGCACAAAAAAAGCATCAGTTGCAACAGGACAATTCTCAAGTAACTTCAGAGCAGAGGCAGAGGCCTTGAAAACTGCAGCAGAGGTTTTAATGACAGGAAAGCACAGAGAGACAAGTTGCTTTCTTTGCTGATGCACAGTCAGTAACTGCAGTGTTGAAAAGCTAAAATAATACAGACCTGGATGACCACAAAATGATGCATACTACCAGCTCAACAGAAGAGAACAAGTGGTAATCTTCAGACTCTGCACTAGCCACAACAGATTGAGATACCATCTATTCAACAAGCTAAAGATAGGAACTACCGATCAGTGTAACTGTGGCACTGATAAAATGACTGCTGAACATCTGCTTCAAAGTTGCCCAACATATGCAGAACAGAGAAAGCGCATATGGCCGACGCCAGTACCATTTGTGGAAAAGGTCTAGAGAGATCCAAATAGCCTCAAACTGACTACTCCTTTCTTTGAAAACATTCAAATGGACATCTGAGAGTGTACAAAGAAGAAAAAGAAGAAAAACCCCGGAAATAATGTTTCACACACCCATATGATGCTGCATGACATACACATTGATAAACAAGAGTTTGAAATGAGAGTTTGAAGAAGTTAGAGACAGCTATCTGAGAACGCCATTCATTGTTTGTATATGATTCATGGCAAGAGTGCAGCCCAGCTAAAAGAAAATATAATGTGTGTGTTCAGTTCTTTGCCTTTGAAAACAATGTGCGTCCTGCATAAGAGTTAATGTGTGGGTAATTAATTCCTTTTATTATAACAGGCATTTTTTTTAGCAAGAAGAGGTGAAATCCCTTCTAAAGGCTCCAGATATTGATTTTTCTTGATGTAAAGATTTATGTAATTTAGTGTATTATTGAATCACTTTACATTCTCTACATATATACAATAAAATCATTGTCTAATTACAAAACCAGAAGAACTTCAAACTGAAATTTCTAAATATTTGTGATAAAAATTAGCAACAACTAACCTAGTAATGTTTACTTACAAGGTGAACAGGTTTTTGCTGAAGTTGCAAAAAAAGATGCATTGTCACAGAGACATCGGGTTTTGCCATCTAAGCTTCCAATACAGCTCATATTTGTCGCGCAATTGTAAGTTGAAGCATTACATTCCATTCCATGGGAAAATTCTGTGATGTAACAAGGGAATGAATGACAATTTCACTTTTGTAACTTCTCTTTGTAACTAACAAAAAGAGCTAATAATAAGCATTAAAAAGTACAGGATAGAGTTGTGTACTGCCATAACTCTTCTCTTATTATGACATCCCAAAAGGAGCAGTATACGTGTCAAATTTGTTCTAACTTTCCATCCTCACTTTTTGGCAGTGAAAAGAATTCTATTTTGTCTTCTTCCTATTCTCAACTCTGATCCTGTTACCAGTGAGTTGTTCTGTGATCCCCCTCTGGTAGCATATCGTAAGGATAAGAATTTTCAAGACATTCTTGTACACAGCCGCTTGATGAATACTAGCCCTCCATATTTTGGTACACAGTCTTGTCACCACCCCAGATGTCGTACATGTGTGCATGTGCTCCAGACTCAGACTGTTTCATTTCCGAAGGGTAATTTTATTTCTAATTTACATGTGAATCTAGGAATCTTATTTATGCCATTATCTGTAAAAGATGCAACATTACCTATATTGGTGAAACTGGCAGACGTTTGGCAGATAGATTCCGTAAGCACTTAGCCTAAATGAAATTTATCACAGGTCACCTAAACCTGTGGCCCTTCATTTCAATAGCCCAGACCATTCCGGTTCCTTTGATACCCTGGTAACCAGTTTACACGCCTGCTTTTGTGATGACCATACTTGCTTTTCTCTAGAGAATCATCTCATTTTCGAAATGGGTTGCCTTTCTCCTCATAATCTAAATGTCCAACATCATTTTGCTTAACTCTGTTATTTATTGGCTTTCCACTATTTTAGACTTCTTGATTTCATCCATCACTTTTTCACAATCTTTCTTTTATAAGTTTGTGTTTCGTCTCGTGTCCTATTTGTGTATTTTTATGACATCACGTTTATTTGTGATTCCTGACGCCATTGTATTCACCTCTTCACCGTATCTTTTGCTGAGATTGTCATAGCAGGGCTTCTTGTTTTGTTATTCCATTTTCTGCTTTTGATTTTTGTTGATTGTTGAATTAATAGTCTTCATATTTTTTTCGGTTTTTGTATTTTCCTTGCTTTATTAGTCGGCGTCTGTGGCCTAATGGATATGAACGCAGTTTCATAATCCAGATATACCAGGTTCGAAACCTGCTGCAGGCGGTTTGGTAGCAGATCGCTTTGTGTGGATTTTTAACAATGGTATAAGCGTCGTCGCACAGTGGGCTGATCACCTGCTTGCCAACCAATCTGATTACGGAAACAATGATAGATTGTTTGGTCTGTTTTTGTTCCACAAAGACGCCACAAGGCGTGGTGGAAACAGCGATAGATTGATCAATTTGTTGTTGCCCTAAGATGCCACTAGGCGTACTGGCCACACACTGCTTTGCCGGTTGGTGGCTAAGGATGGAAGAAGAAGAAGAAGATAAGCGTCGTACCATTCAGAAAACAATGGCAAACTACTGAATGAAAAAAAATTGCCTAGAAAAATCACAAACAGCCAATAAAAGCTGGGGGTTGATTGCCACGTCCTGTAAAGGATAAGCAACTAACTTTATTATTGCTCCTCACCTGTGTTGTTACATTTTATTACATATATACATTACGCGTTTGTAGTGTTCTATAGTATATTTCGTCTATATTTCTTGTCCTTGTTGCCTATTTGTAACTGTGGCTGACGAAGGGTGAAACCTGAAACGTCCTGTGTTTCCTGTGTACCGTTAATTTGTAAAACTGATTCAATACCGTTTTATTTGTTAATATATATTTATTTTCTAGTACAAGACTGCTAGGCTAGTGCTTGTTTTTCAGCACAGCAAAACAGTCCATACACAAGAATGAGCCAAAAGAAAACTTAAAAAATTAGCCAAAACAAAAAAGTGACATTACTTACTTTGTAAGAAGCAAAAACAAAAACAAAACACAAGGGGGGGGGGAGGGGGGAAGACACTAACTTGGTTTCCCCTTGCGGTTTTTACTTTCTTGTGGTGGGGCATGATCCTTTAAACCAAGCCCTGATAGGGACAACTAAAAGGACTGCTAGCACTTGTAGTGTTGATAAATACTAAGCACTGAAATGACCTAACAGTACTGATCTGCTAGCTTGGTGAAGCACTGAAAAGGACTCATTAATTATCACTATTTTTAAATAAGATGCCACAATCAGTTTCATTAAAAAAAATTATAATTCTGAAGTAGTTTAATCAAAACTTCTTCACTTACTTGTCCAGACACTAGTTGCTACTGATGGAATATGTTTTTCTGCATATAGCTTGTCTGCTGGTAGTGTGGAAATGACAGTAAAGGTGTACTGTGTTCCTGGATCTAAACGGGACCATTCTGCCTCACTAGCACTGACAGGATTAACCACTTCTTGTCCTTTCTTGGGCGATAGCTGGAAGCTATAAATAACACTGGTCCCATGATTCGCTGTTGTCCATCTCAAGGTAACTGTATCAGTAGTACTTGATGATGCAGTTAAGTTTTTTACCTGCAGTTCTAATGCTGATCAACAGAAACAATAATTTCTGAATTAGTCACAGGATGTAAGATGTAACAAAGGAGATTTCTTGCTTGGGGATAAATATTCATATTAAGGGAATCTAAAATTAATCTTAAACAAAGTACAATTCAAGATTACACAATACAGTGTTCCTTCCAATCATTCATTTCTGGCTTCTTATGTAGAATGAAGCCATCACTGTAGCTGGCTTCTTGCAAGAAGTCCCTTTTAAAGCAAATGCCCTTTCAGTGCTGGCTCCTGGAGCAACTTATTTCACATGATGAGACTGCCACCCTCACAGTGTACTTTGGATTACAGTTACTCTGATACTATGCAGTAAATGCGAAGGATTTCCAAAACATTCTAGCAAATTCTCATTTATTTGTTATTTTATTTTCAAATGAACAGAAGACTGTATATTTAATTCATCAGAGACAGCACACTCATTATCATTACTTTTTTTTTTTAATAATGCAAAATAAAATGTATGAGAGTTAAATAAAATCTGTTTTTTTTATTGCTGTCACTTATATCCACACTTGTACAATTCATGCTGTACCCTCAAAAAAAATTGTTCAGCCACAAAACATTAATGTCAGCAGAAACATACCCCCTTTGCAGATGTTGTTGTGACTGAAATAGTAACCTGGGGCACAAACACAGTGGCTCTCAACACCAGATGTATTAGTACACACTATGTTTGCTCCGGTACATGCATTGCCATTTGCTTTTGCTGCAGGATCACAGAAATTTCCATGCACAGCTTCTGTTGAGGGATAATAAAAATAGAACTGAATTTGCAGAAAGGACAGAAGAGATGGACATAACATTCATTCTTCAATATGAAAGACATTTTAACTCTTAGTATACGAGCTAATTTCATGACTACCGTTACAGATTTTGCAATAAATAATTTATTTATAAAGATACATAAAGTGTTATATATCAAAATGTGAAGAAATGAAACCCCTATATCATGCACGTAACTAAATTGTTCAGTGGTTTTAAACATGCATTCACCTATACATTTTCGCTATTGACGGGGATCGATCATCGGCCTTTCTAAAAGGCCGCTCGTATACTAAGAGTTAAATTTAATAAAAAAACTGAAGAGTTTATATACTTACATGCTGTCTGCTTTCACAGACTTTAAACTGAATGTACAGGTGAGCCAAGCCTGTAAAATATCTACAAGACAGACTTCTAAGTAATAAGTCATTTATTTTCACCCCACATCTCTGTTACCAACTTAAGGGCATGCACGGCAGTGAAAAATCGAGTTTCAAGTACAAAATATTGACTTTTTACTTTTGAGCTTATTTTATTAAATAACCATTGGGGAATCGATTGAGCAAGGTTTTATGACATAAAAATGCATTTGATGTGTCAAATAAGCATATTTCTCACACTCCCTTCAAGCTATGGTTTGCAAATTTGTGCAGAAAATGCAAGATTTGCCTCTCAATAATACCTTAGTTACGCTGTCAGCATCGTGGAGTATGTGGTATCGATGAAAAAGGAATGTCTTTATCTCCCTGATTATAGCAAATTCGAAACCTTTCTTTCTCATAGCTCTGCGTGATTTGGCATTCAAAACCCCACTGATTTTTACGCTAACGTCCTTATAAGGAGTGATCATGCAGTGACCTCATTCATGCCGCATTCATGTTTATCTTTTTGATTGGTCATAACAACGCGTTGATTCTTCTTTCTTCTTTCCATAGCCGCCAATCGTCAAAGCAGTAAGTGGCCATCACACCTGGTGGCGTCTTGTAGGGCAGCAACAAATTGATTCCATTTTGTTCGGTTGGCGACCATCCTTCGTACAGTGCCCCAACTCTGGTTCATTTCCAAAATCCAATTCTAGTTTCGTGTTTAGCGGTCGGGGCATCTGTTTTCATGCCAATGGCTTTCTTTCGGCTTTCACCACTGACAGTCATACGAGCCTGAGACTCCGGATGTCTGTCTCACATCAAAGTTTTTCCATTTGTTGCTGTTTTTGCAACGTGTGATTTTTTCCATAGACGGGGGTCTCGGCCCTGCGCTTTAACCCCCAACCTGGAGGACCAGGGTACCAGCTTTTGTCTAACCCCTACCCACGCAGACCAGTCCAGTTTGGTTAAACCTACCAGGAGTAAAAACTCCCACTGGCATAACTCTGGGGTTATCAGGGTACACAAGCTGCCACACCGCTGTATGGTATAGGTACCATTGATGGCAGAATGCGTTGATTGGCCAGCGATATTCCGGAAGATAACAACAGCAACTTCCACCGTAACCAAAATAAACCTTTGTTCAGTCAAACGTGGTGTTTCTTCGTTGATAGTTCTCTCTTGATTACAGTCTAAATCTCACCAAATTGTGTTCTATTACTTCAAAATGGGAAGAAAAGGTATGGAAGCAAGGCTAAAACAACTTGCTGCTGCTAGAACACGTCGGCAGTGCGTAATTTCCAGCAATGATGTGACTGAATCAACGGCGAATGATAACCAAACTGATGTAGGCTCATCATCAAAGAATTTCTGCATACCAGTATCTGATAGGCCTATAGGTCTAGCTGCTGACCCAGAAGTACCTTTTACCCCTGGCCCAAGTCGATCTCATACAAAAATGAACTTGAGCGCGCGAGCAAGAATGATGCTCCTCCTAACACTGCCTGTGCCCAACATAAACCTGCATACAGAACGCAACCTGCTCACCAATGTATGCAAGCAGAGCACATTGCACACAAGAACTGACAACAAGTCAAAGGGTTCCTCTCTCTTCCTGGAAGTTGTGTGCCACACACGTGAAAAAGCAATTTCTGGAACGTACAAATCCGAGTGGGAACCAGAAGGCCGCAGCTGTCGGGGACACGCAATCAACAAATCTGCTGTTCTTGGAGCCCTCATGTCTGGAATGGGATCATCTACATTCAATTTCTTCTGTGAGAACCTGGACCTCCCTGGCCTGCACCAGAAAACATTTCATAAATATGCAGATCAAATTTTTGATCATTTGGATACCATGCACAACTCTACTATATTTCAAAGTGCTGTCAGCATCGTCTGAGCTGAACATGAACAAGGGCAAAAAAGAAGCTTCTGGCAGTACTTAACTACAGTTGGAAAAGAGGAATTGATCCGCAGGCATGGAAAGAAGCTATACTGATATCTATACCAAAGAAAGACAAGGACCCGAAAGAACCAAATGGTTACAGACCGATCAGCCTACTAAGCTGTGTAGGAAAACTGATGGAGCGCATGATAAATACCAGACTGATGTGGCACCTGGAAAGCAAACACCTATTAAACCATCAACAAGCAGGATTCAGACAACACAGATCCACTGAGGATCAAATCACATATATAGCTCAGGAAATCGAAGATGCCTTCCACGAAAAAAAAACACACGCTAGTGGTTTGGGTAGATTTAGAAAAAGCTTTTGATACAGTATGGAAAGAAGGATTGAAAGTCAAACTGCAGAGAAGTGGTGTATGTGGGCGAATGTACAAATGGATTGGTCACTACCTGGAAAATAGAACCGCCAGAGTACAGCTGCAAGGACAGACTAGAAAAAAGTTTATATTAGAGCAGGGTGTCCCACAAGGGGGAGTCCTGTCACCTACACTGTTCCTTGCATACATAAATGACATAACTGACAATATTCAACAAATAGCACACAATGCTTCCTTTGCAGATGACTTAGCGTTGTGGATCTCTGAAGAACGTATCACTACTGCAAACATTCTGATGCAGCAAGCACTAACATCACTGGAAGAGTGGGCCAAAACATGGCTCATGAAGATCAATGAAGAGAAAACAACGTATACTGTATTTTCTCTCTCAACTAGACCTCAGAGCTTCAAACTAGTACTAAACGGAGTAAATCTTCATTTAAATGAAAATCCGAACTACCTAGGCATTATTTTTTATCGCCGTCTGACTTGCAAAAAACAGGTTGACAGAAATCGAATGAGAGCAAGACAAAGAATGGCAATTATGAAAAAACGTGCTGGAACAACTTGGGGTGCAGATGAGAAAGTGCTTAAGACGTTGTACACAGGGCGAGTGAGGCCAGTTCTTGAATATGGCATGGCAGCATGGGCAACAGCAGCTAAGACAAACTTCGATAAAATTAGCAGACTCCAAAATCAAGCAATGAGAATTATAACGGGAGGCTCTCCACATGTAAGCCTACCTTGCCGTGGTTGGAGAGCTTGAGCGCCTCAATGATCCCGGGAGCTATGCCGGCGGGAGTTTTACTCCTGGCAGGGTCACCCAAGCCGGACAGGTCCTGGGTGAGGGGCCAGACTAAATGGGCTGAGGAGTGGGTGGAACCCTATAGGTGTAGATGCAGAACCCACCGGCGAGTGGTACATGCTCTGGTCTGCACCAATCCACCCCCACTTCATGGGTTAAATGCTTTCTTGCCTCATTCTTCACTGTTTGTCGTCTATCACGCCCATGGCGACCGTTGCCTCAATTGGCTGTGTGTGGTGTACCCGGAAACGGGGCCTCCCAGTACTGAGGCAAAGTTAAGTCCCCGATGTCACTTATCGGTGCAGAATTGAGAGAGATGGCTGAGCATCACAATCCCTCCTGTGTTGCAGCATGATGAGAACCCAGCATTGCACACTGAGCTTGGGGGAATCACTTGGGCACCAGACTTAATACTGGCTCTTGACTGGATGGCCGCATGCAGGAGATTTCTACAATGGAGGGTTGGCAGGTGGTGGGTATCGGGAAGTGGCTCTGTGCAGGACGTGAGGATTCCTTGGGAGAGCCCAGAACCAGAGCACAGCATTGTGCAAGCTCTGCATAGTTGGAGAGCCCCCTGGATGACGGGGAATGCACAGTGTGCTACCCCACCTATCCCCAACTGCTAACTTAGAACCAGAAGTGGGGTCCTCTGTATGCGTGCCAGGCCAGGATAAAATGCCTGGGAAAGAGACTGGAGCTCAGAACTCCCTAACTCAAAGTTGCAGGATGGCAGAAAAGCCACGGGAAAGACAGGGCTATTTTGAAGATAACGCAACCATATTTTCACCATACGAGCTCGGACGCCGCCTCGGTAAACAAGGTCCGCGCAGAGCAGTGACACCCCCAGGCTGCTTGCGAATAGTCTACTACTGGGAACATAAACAGATTAGGGATGAGCCCACTCTCCCGTTGAACAGGTGCTAAAGTCGTAGATACTGGGCCAGAAGGCGCACCGGAAACCACAGTATCATGCAACTCGCTTTTTTTTTTTTTCTATGGAGAGTACACCGTCAAATAAATCTCGTTCTGGTGCTCGCCCTGTGGAGCTCCACCAGGCAGGTGCAGTGCCGGGCTCTGAGCCTCGACAGAGCCCACCCTCAGCTACTGGAGGACCCTCTAGACCGTCTTGTGGAGTCAACAGACGGCGGAGGAGAACTACTGACCAAAACAAAACAGAAAAAGAGAAACCCAGAGTGCCACTTGTCATGATGCACTGGAATGCAGAGGGAGTGAACAGCAAGCAGGCTGGATACAGCAAAAAGACAGAGCTGGAAAACATCTTGTATGAGAAGCAAGTCAGTGTTTGCTGTATCCAAGAGACTCACTTGAAAGCAGATCAAACCTTTAAAATAAGGGGATATCAATGCTTCAGATCCGACAGACAAGATAGACGAAAAGGAGGAGTACTTACTCTTGTAAGGAATAACATTCCTGCACACGAAAGGAAAACCTTCATGGATGGAGCAGAATATCAGCTGCTGCAGATAAAGGTAGACAAGATGGAAATAGAACTCCTGAACTATTACTGTCCGAACAACAAACCCCTGAGTCTCAGCTCTATACAGGTACCAGCCACCAACTTTATAGCAGTTGGAGACTTTAATAGCCACTCCCAGAGCTGGGGCTATAACCATCTGGATCACAGAGGTGAAGAGGTTGAAACTTGGCAAGATGATCACTCCCTAATCCTAGTCAATAATGCCACAGATACTCCTACCTTCTACTCCAGAGGATGGCACACAACCTCAACACCAGATCTTGCCTTCTCCACACCAGATATAGCTGGATCTATTAGTAGAGAAGTAGGAGACCAACTAGGGGGAAGCGACCATCGCCCAATCTTTCTTACTGTCCAGAGTGCAACTCTCAGTACAGGCCCAGCCATTACAAGATGGAACTACAAAAAAGCCAACTGGGGTTTATTCAGGCATCAGGTGAACACGCTGCTGTCTACCCTCAAGGTACAGAACAGAGACATTAATGAAGTGGTAAAAGACTTCAACAGATGCATACTACAAGCTGCAAAAGAAACCATTCCCAAAGGATGCCGGCGTAACTACATACCATACTGGTCAGCACACTCCAAGAACGTCAGGAAGCTATGGACAAGGCTAGAAAGGACGCAGAGTCTCAGCCTTCACTTGAAACTCACAACAAATGGAAAAAGGCTGTAGCAGAGTTTCAGAGAACAAAGCTAGAAGAAAAGCGGAAAAGCTGGAGAACTAAAACGGCATCGCTGAACCTTGAGAAAGACGGCAGGAAACTTTGGAGATTAGTCAAGTCTCTAAATGAAGAGCATTCCTCACCAAGGCAGACTATCACATTGGATGAAGGTGGCAAACTTTTCAGAGGAAAACAAGCTGCAGACTTGTTTGCTAGAAGATACAGTTCAGAAAGCAACTTACCCATTAACATAGACCATCAGAGAGAGATAAGAAAAGAAATACTGGCAACCATGGGACAGACAGATACTCCTGCCCCAATGAGGGAACCCATCACACTAGGAGAACTACAGAAGGCTATTTCCAAGCTTAAGTTTCAAAAGTCACCCGGCCCAGACAAAATCAGCAACGAAATGCTAGTAAATCTGAGCTCAGCAGCAAAGACAAAACTGCTTGAGATATTCAACCACAGCTGGTTGAAAGGAACGGTACCCCAAGTATGGAGAGAAGCCATCACAATACCCATACTAAAGAAAGGGAAATGTAAGACCGAGGCTGCAAGTTACCGGCCAATCAGTCTCACAAGCTGTGTTGGGAAGACTATGGAGCGAATAGTCAACCACAGATTGAAATGGTATTTAGAGTCTGAGCAGATCCTGGTGCCGGAACAAGCTGGATTTAGAGAATGCTACAGTATAGAAGACCAAGTTACTTACTTGTCTCAAGCAATAGAAGATGCCTTCCAGGAGAAGAAAAAGGTCCTAACGATCTGGGTCGACTTCAAGCAGGCCTTTGACAAGGTGTGGAAAGATGGCCTCATTGCAAAACTTAGGAGAAGTGGAATCCAAGGCAACATGATGAAATGGATCCAGTCATACTTGCATAACAGGAGAACTAGAGTCACTCTTGACGGTCTGCAGAGCAGAAAAGTGTTGCTCCATCAGGGGGTTCCTCAAGGAGGAGTAATTTCCCCAACACTCTTCCTTGTTTACATCAATGACCTGGTGAAAGATCTCCCTGCAGGAGTTAAAGCTGCCTTATATGCAGATGACCTAGTACTCTGGTGCGCTGATGAAAATGTCACCACAGCAAATTATAGAATGCAGCGGGCAGCAGACATGCTAGTGTCATGGGCAGAGAAATGGCTTATCACAATAAACACAGACAAAACCTCCACAACACTGTTCTCCCTCGCCCCCAAGGACAAATCAGCTAACATACACCTAGGGACAACCGTGATCAAGGAAGAAAGCTACCCCACCTATCTTGGGGTGACATTTGACCAAAGGCTTACATGGAATAAGCATATTGAAAATGCAGAAGGAAAGGCCCGAAGACGACTAGGCATACTCAGAAAATTAGCAGGTACCAACTGGGGAGCAAATGAACGAAATCTAAAGAAGATTTATAATGGAGTAATAAGACCACACTTAGAGTTTAGCTCAGCAGCATGGTCATCAGCTGCTAACTCACATCTGCAGTCTTTGGACAAGGTGCAAAATCAAGCTCTCAGGCTCATTACAGGAGCCATGAAAACTACACCAATAACAGAGATGCAGAAGGTTGCTGGATTACAGACATTGTCCCATAGAAGAGACACAAAAACCATGATCCAGATGGAAAAGTACAACAGTATGCCAATGCACCCAATGAAGGCAAGACTAGATGATCTGGCATTGGGACGTCTAAAGCGTAGCAGCTTTGTGCATCGGGGGAAAAGACTTATAAGACAGCATCAAGAAGACCTATCCATGAAGACAACACCACTGAAGCCCACCCTATACCCTGTACCATGGGAGCAGGCCAGCAGTGCCCTCCAAATTAATACAACAGTCAGTGGTCTCACAAGTGGATGTGAGTATAATGATCTGCAAAAACGAACTGCTACATTGAGTATGATCCAAGAAAGCTATCCCGATCAATCATGGATACATGCCTATACAGATGGATCAGCAACTAATGCTGTTAGGAATGGAGGTGCCGGTATCTTTATCTCATATCCTGACAACCACTATGAGACTAGGCACATTCCCACTGGTAAATTCTGTTCCAACTATACAGCTGAGGTTCAAGCTCGAGAGCAAGCTGCAAATATGATTTATAACACCAACTCTGACTGCCACCAGGTAGTCATCCTCACAGATGCACTGTCTGTCCTGCAAGCTCTCAAGGGTGGTAAACTCCCGCATCTGAGAAATGAACTAAACAAGGTAGCTGCCAAAAAGGGAACCATACTTCAGTGGGTACCATCTCATTGTGGTGTACCCGGAAATGAAAAGGCAGATAAACTTGCAAAAAAGGGAGGAGAATGTGAACAAGAAGATAATGAAGTCACATACTTTGAGAAAAAGAGAGCTATCCAGACTATCAGAAGAGAACAGAACCAACCCAAAGACGACTATCACACTCTCGACCGGCAGGGACAGACAACTATTTTTCGACTCAGGACAGGGCATAACAAACTGAATAAACACATGCACAAGCTACGATTGTCTGCTTCACCACTGTGCACATGTGGATTAAACGAACAAACTGCTGAGCATGTTCTACAGGACTGTCCTCTGTATGACCAGTTAAGAAAGATATACTGGCCCAATGACTCAACACTAAACTCAAAGCTATATGGAGTTAAAGAGGAACTTCAAACAACAGTCGAATTCATCATGAGAACTCGTCTGACGGTGTAATCATCAAAGATGCGATCGCAAGAAGAAGAAGAAGAAGCCATAGAATAAATGCTCTTAGAAGACAAAGACTCAAACGAAGTAATTTTGTAGAATCAACCAAACCACAAATGAGAGCAGTATCCATAGATGAAATATCCACTGTTGAACCCATCTACACTGCACACAAGCTTCCAGTTTGGAAACAAAATCGTTTCCCTAAAATGATAGAAAACATTCCTGGAATTGAAAGTAAAAAAAGCCAAACTGCAACAGATAGAAAATCCATAGCGACAAAATACATAGAGACACATTATCCACGAAACACCTGGACCCATGCATACATAGATGGATCAGCAACAAATGCAACAGAAAATGGAGGTGGGGGTGTCTTTCTGACCTTAAGCACTGGTGCAGAAAAAAGGCTGTCAGTGGCGACAGGACGATTCTCCAGCAACTTCAGAGCAGAGGCAGAGGCCTTGAAAACTGCAGCAGAGGTTATATTGACAGAAGAAACGGCAGAGAGACAAGTTGCTTTCTTTACTGATGCACAGTCAGTAATTGCAACGTTGAAAAGCCAAAATAATACAGACCTGGATGATCTCAGAGTAGTGCTCCACAAACTTTGTCAACGATTCAAAAGTGTTGTGATCCAATGGATCCCATCTCATTGTAATATCGCCGGCAATGAAGAGGCTGACAGAATGGCAAAGGAAGGTTCACATCTACCTCAGCCTGATGCAAGCATAACCTTTGAGGAGGCAAAGAGTTTTATCAGAATCAGTTACAGAAACAAATGGAATGTAGAACATCCAGGGCACACACAGAATGATGCTTACTACCAGCTCCACAGAAGAGAACAAGTGGTAATCTTCAGACTCCGCACTGGCCACAACAGATTGAGATACCATCTATTCAACAAGCTAAAGATAGGAACTACCGATCAGTGTAACTGTGGCACTGATAAAATGACTGCTGAACATCTGCTTCAAAGTTGCCCCTTATATGTGGTACAGAGAAAGTGCATATGGCCGACGCCAAACATTCAAGTGGACGTCTGAGAGTGTACGAAGAAGAAGAACATGCTAAGATTCAGCATAGTACTATCAATAAAAAAGAAATAATTGACATCGCTGTCTGCTTTGATGGAACTTGGCTAATTAGAGGTCATAAGTCACTGATAGGTGTTGGCAGTGTTATCGACATCTTGACTGGCATGGTCATCGATACGCACGCTATGTTTTCCTTCTGCCACATCTGTGTCCATAAAAAAGGTCAAATTCAGTGTCCTAGTGGCCATTGGAGAGTTCAACTTTGGTCCATCAGACAGTACAGAAATAAAAAAGCTGTATGGCCAAGCATCTGGAACAAACTCTAAACGCCTTGGACAGGTGTGACTAAGGAAACATCTGGCCAATAGCCAGAAATATGAGGCTGACAAACTTGTAAAAAGAAGAAAGGTTAGGCAAGAGGCAAGACAAAGGCGAGAGGAAAAGCTGCAGGAAGCTGAAGGAGGTGCAGTATATGGTGCTGGACAATTTTAGAGACAACTGGCCACAATTGGCCCCCCCAGAATGGAGTATACTCTACGAAACAAGGTACTCTTACTTACTTACTTAGTCGTTCCCCTTCTACCGTGAGGTGTAGAGGTTTGGAAGAGAGAGCACCAGACCATTCTATCAGCTGTCTTCTTCCTGGCCTGGTTCCATTCTAGTCCTCGGTCCTTCAAAGATTGTCTAATGTTGTCCTCCCAGCGGACTCTGGGTCGTCCTGGAGGTCTGGATCCCTGGCTCTTTGTTTCCCATGCTTGTCGTGGTAGCCGATCTTCTCCCATTCTGCAGACATGGCCAAACCATCTTAGTTGGGACTGTTCTATTTGGGTCTGCAGCGGATTGGATTTTAGGCCTTGACGGATCGTCTGGTTGCGGACCATGTCTCTTCTTGTTACTTCAACCACTTTCCTCAGATACCTCATTTCTGAGGTTTGGATCTGGCTTTTGTGGGTTGTAGTCATTGCCCACGACTCGCATTCATATGTCAAGACTGGGACATAGGTGGAGCGGTATACAGCCATCTTCGTTTTCTTACCAACCTCTTTCTTGCTGAGGAATCCATGATTTATGGCCTGAAAAAGTCTCCCAGCCGCTGCTTTTCGAGTGGCCAACTCTTCTTTGATGCCTCCCTTTCGGTCTATAATAGCTCCGAGATATTTAAAGTGGTCGACCTGCTCCAGGACCTGTTCTCCCAACTTAATCTGATGTTTTCTTTCTTCTCTTGATATCACCATGGATTTTGTTTTAGAGCTGCTTATGACCATCCCTCTCTTCTCCAGCTCTTCCTTCCAGACTTGCAGGTTGGATTGGAGATGTGCCTCTGATTTAGCAATCAGGGCAACATCATCAGCAAATGCCAGCTCCGAAATATAGACCTGTCTCATCTTCCAGTACCCCACTGAATACTTTCTTGTTCTCTCCTTACATGCCTTGATGACATCGTCCATAAGGAGTATGAAGAGGTAAGGTGACAGGATATCACCTTGTCTTACACCAGTGGTGGTCCTGAACTCTTCTGACTTATGGTTTGCTGTCCTCACATAATTTCTGCAAGACTTGTAGAAGCTCTGTATAGCATGAATCAGAGGGGCTGGAATATTCTTCCTTGCCAAACAGTCCCAAAGTTTGCTCCAGGGGACCCTGTCAAACGCCTTTTCCAGATCTATGAAACAAAGATGGATCTCACTCTTATACTCAAGGGCCTTTTCACTCAGCTGTCTGAGTGTGAAGATTAGGTCTTGAGTACTTTGGTTTGCTCGGAATCCGCACTGGACCTCATCCAATTGTGGCTCAGCTAGGCGTCGGAGTCTCTGCTCTAGGATTCTAGAGTAGATTTTACCAGGGACACTGAGAAGGGATATGCCTCTATGGTTTCCACATTGTCGATTGTCACCCTTTTTGAAAATTGGTGTTATGATGGCAATCTCCCAATCCTTTGGTATGGTCTTGTTGCACCATGCTGCCTGTAGGACCTTTAAGAGTAATAGGTTGCCTGATGCTCCCATGTACTTAACCATTTCTGGTGTTATACCATCATGCCCTGCTGCTTTGCCCATCTTGATTTTCTCTAGTGCTGCCCTCAGTTCTTCCATCTTTATGTCATCTTCACCATCATTGGTTTTCTCTTCTGTGCTAGTGGTTATCATTTCCGATGCTTCACCATGCTCACCATCCAGGAGTTCTGAGAAATATTCTTTCCATCTTTCCATTACTTCCTTCGGGGCAGTAAGCAATTTGCCTTGCTTGTCCTTTATAAATTTGAGAGGGCATTGTTTTTCCTTCCTCATGTTCTTTAGGGTCTTATAGAACAATTTCTGGTTTTCTTGTGCATCTTTTTCTAGCTTTTCTCCAAATTCTTCCCAGGACTTCTGTTTTGCTGCTAGCACTTTGTTCTTTGCTTCTGTTCTGAGTGTCACATATTCTCTATATTTTTCCATTTGTCCTGTTGTGTTTTTAGCTCCTAAGTATTGTTTCCATGCCATTTTCTTCTCTCTTATTTTCTCTTTGACTTCCTCTGTCCACCAAGGTGTCCTCTTTCTCTGGTTCCCAAGTCGGACTTCACCGCATGCTTCTGCAGCAGCTGTCTTTATGATATCCTTGAATTTATTCCAGAGGGTTTCCAAGTCATCAGGTCGTTCTTCTGTGTTGCTCACCGCTGTAGCAATAAGCCCCTGATATCTGGTCTTAATTTCTGGCTCTCTCAGCTTGTAGGTCCTAATGCTCATTTCTCCGGCTCGTTTACTTGGTTTTTTGCGTGATGTTGGGCAGTTCCTAGGCTGAGCAACTCTTTCAGTTGTTCGTTTGATTGTTAGCAGGTAGTGATCACTTCCAATCTCTGGCCCCCTCCAGACTCTTGCATCTCGGACATATCTGAATGAGCTTCTCTGAACAATGGCATAGTCGATCACTGACTTCTCATTCTTGGTTGGTTCACATCTAGTGTATGCATGTATGCGCTTATGGGGGAACTTTGTGTTTGTAATGATCAGATTCTGCTCACTGCAGAATCTAAGGAGTCGCTTTCCATTGTCATTGAGAGTATCTTCTCCATATCTTCCGATAACTCCACCCCATCTAGCATGGTCATTTCCAACTCTGGCATTAAAATCTCGAGCATGATAACTTCATCTAGGCAGTCATCCACTGTCCTTTGAAGCAGCTCGAAGAATTCCTCCTTGATCTCTGCTCTCTCATCCTCATTTGGCCCATACACTATGACCAGGTTGACTATGGTTTCTCCTTCTTTTAGTTTTACAACCATAATGCGCTCCGAGACAAAGTTCCATCCCTTGATACTATCTTTTTGATTTTGGGCCACAATGCAACCCACGCCCCCTTTAGCTCTTTCAGATATGGGTACACCACTATAGAACAACGTGTTGCCATCGAGATCCATGACTCCTTGTCCTTTTTTCTTCGTTTCCGTTATAGCCAGGATTTCTAGTTTTGCTTTCCTCATCTCTTCCACCAGCTCCTCTTCCTTCCCATTTATACTTCTTGTGTTCCAAGTTCCATAAGTCGTAGTCCGTTCCAGTTCGTCGCCTTTAGAATCAGTCCGGTTTTCTCTCTTGTATTGCTCGTAATCATAGTTTAAGACAAACAGGTGATTGGCCTGTTGTGCCTTTGCATGGTGGAGGGGCTGCCTCCTTACGGCCTCCATGCAGGCCGCCCTCCTCCTTTTTCATCCGGGCTTGGGACCGGCATAGGCGGAGTTAACAAGGTACTCTGTGAGTAAAATGCATTTTTCTCAAAAGTTAGTTTTAATTCACAAAAAATACATATCTCAAAAAGTATGTGACAGATCATTATAAAATTTGGCATGCATGTAGTACACATCTTCTTCTTCTTCCGTCCTTAGCCACCGACCGTCAAAGCAGTCAGTGGCCATTACGCCTAGTGGCGTCTTAGGGCAACAGCAGATAGGTTTTCTTTGCCATTGTTTCCCATCACGCCTATTGGCGTCTTTAGGGCAACGGCAAATCAATCCATTTGCTGTTGTTTCCGTAATCGAAGTGACTGGCAAACGGGTGATCAGCCCGTTGGTATGTAGTACACATATATATCTTTATTTTGTCAGAAGAGAATTATTGTGATATTTTGGTAATTTTTTAAAATATTTTTTTTTTCATTCAAATATAGTGAGTGTGTCCTCAACACGATTTTTAAAATAGAATTTTAAACTTATCAAAATAAACTTCTGAAAAAATTTTTTCATTGTCAGTCACTACATGTGTGTGCAATTTGATAAACTTTGGACAACAGGAAACATATGATATGGTCTCTTAAAAATTTGTTTTAAAATCCAATATGGCGGATGTTTTTTTTTTTTGGTTACCACGGTAAACACGTTTTTTTCAACAAAATAAACTGTAGAATTTGGTTCGTGGACATACACTGTGTCCTTTGAGTATATAAAAGATGTGAACAAAAGTTAGTTTTCACTGTAGTGCATGCCCTTAAGTATTTCCGCTTGACCAAAGGGTTAGTAAAATTCAAAATGTTGAGACAACACAAGAAATTTCTAGACCTTTCCTAATGGAAACCCGAGCACTATTACACACATAACATTTCCTGGCTGGCTGGTGGGTGCTGTCCTGTTGCTAGCCATCATCATCATTTCCCTTTTCACTTCTTAAGGAGCATAGAGCCACCATTGCAGCTGGTTCCCTTACAGGCAGCCTTCAGTAAAGCATTCATGTGCTTTTGTATCAGTGGTTTCTTTAGTAATTTACTTAACAAGATCAGGGATGCCAGCCCCATGAAAAATAATTATTGCTATTCTGCACTGTGCACCAGTATTAATTCATAACTAAACTTAATTTTGTACACTTACTGTTAACTTTATTCATGATTTTATTCAAGTTCATTCAGGTTCTATTAAAGTACAGTTCCTATATGTGTCTCGAAAATTAAATATTTTAAATGGTAGTGAATAAAATAAAACTGACAATTCATATAAATCACATACAGGCAACAGTCCACTAAGAATACTGCAACATGTTACACACTTTTATCAGAGATTATATTTTATAAATCCCTTTAGGATGTCATCAAGTGAGAAGGAAATCAAAGTCTGTACATTATGAACAATAATTATGTTATTACCTTGGCACCACATGTACATTCATTTATAACCACATATGACTTTAATTAATGGTTGTGTAACTTCCACTTGATTACAATATTACATCTATTAAAAAAAATATCATATGTTTTTCCACTTACTTGTCCACACTCCAGATATTGATGAGTATACATATCTTATGTGGAAGTCGGTTGTTAATGCAGACATGACAGTAAAGTTATATCTTGTTCCAGGATCTAGACCGGACCACGTTGCCCCATTAGCACTGACAGACTCTACTTTTCCTTTATTGGGTGATGGCTGGATTGTGTAACTAACATTGGTTCCATGTTGCTCTGCTGTCCAGGTCAAGGTAACTGTGTCATTTGTACTTGATGATACACACAGGTTTAGCACCCGCAGCTCACTCACTGATTTAAAAAAAAAAAAGAACAGAAAATTATACTTACACATAATATGCTACCAACCAACACAGGATGAAATATCAGCAGTCCCAGCAACAAGATGAAAAATTCAGAGGGGTGTCATTTAAATAACCACAAAAGAAATGGAATGGGCTGAGGAAAACTAAGGCAAAACAGAATCTTTTTAGAATCAATAAAACCTCAAAGATGTGTCCATATCTTTTAAATGCTATAAGAATTCCTGAAATCATCTATAACAATAACTTCCTGACAGGAAAAATAAACAAAATTAATGAGAAAGTCCCAGATTACAGAAACAAATAACCAGATCAAAACTAGAAGAAAAGCCCTAACCATAAAAAATTTAGAGGATGACTATCCAAGAAGTTGTTGAGCGCACACATTCACAGATGGATCAGCGGTTAACATAACTAAAAATGGAATGTTTCTCATACTAAGGAAAAAGTACAGAGAAAAAAAAACTGTCAGCAACAGGGACATTTTCATGCACTTCTGAGCTGGGGCGATTGCAACGGTCATCATTTTCCTCTCTCACTTCCTATCTTCTTCTTCTTTGATCCTTAGCTGCCGACCATCAAAGCAGTCAGTGGCCATTACGCCTGGTGGCGTCTTGTACGGCAACAACAAATTGATTCCACTTTGCTCGGTCGGCGGCCATCCTTCGTACAGTGCCCCAACTCTGGTTCATTCTTTGCATCTCAGCCTCCACAGTCCTCCGCCAAGTTGTTTTTGGTCGGCCTCTTTTCGCTTTCCTTCAGGGGTCCATAGCATAGCTGTTCTTGTGATGGCATCGGGGTCTCTTCTGAGGACATGGCCAACCCAGCTCCAGCGTCTGCCAGCTATGATGGTGTGCATGTCCTCTTGCTTGCTTCGAGTAAGCAGATCTTGGTTGGTGATGATATTCGGCCAAAAGATTCGGAGAATTTTTCTTAGGCATGTTGTGTGAAAAGAGGACAATTTTGACATTTCGTTCTCTGTAACTCTCCAGCTCTCCGCGCCATAGAGAAGCACAGAAAGCACACAGCTCTGATATAATCCTAATTTTGTGCTTGTGCTGTACTGAGAGGACTTCCAGATGTTGTTTAGACTAAAAAAGGCTGTTCTTGCTTTGTTCATTCTGTTGTTGATGTCTTTGCTTGCTCCGCCGTCTGGTGTTACTATGCATCCTAGGTATGTGAAGGCATCTGTCTGTTCCAGTTGCTGATTCCTTACTGATATGGGCTCAGGGTTGCTCACATTGAGCGTCATGACCTCTGTCTTCTTTAGGTTGATGTTCAAGCCCACCTGCTGGCTATACTTATTAAGTCTATCCGTTTTTTCCTGGATGTGTTGATGTGAATGTGCTAGCAGTGCAATGTCATCTGCAAATTCCACATCTTCCAATGTAGAAAATGTAGTCCATCTTATTCCTCTTGGGCTGCCCTCTGTTGTCTGGCGCATCACCCAGTCTATGACTGTTAAAAATAGAGTGGTTGATAAGGGGCATCCCTGTCGTACTCCTGTCTTCACTTCAAAGGTTAGGTTGCTCTGCCCAATGCTGCACGTAAAGTTGGCATAAAGGCTTTTTATGATTGACACTATGCAGCTTGGAATTCCATAAGCCCTCAGTATTTTCCATAAACTGTCCCTATGTAAACTGTCAAAAGCCTTTTCAAAATCAACAAAATTAATGTACAACTGTCTTTGCCATTCTGAGCACTGCTCTATAATGTTCCTGAGGGTAAATATATGATCTACACATCTTCTGTTCTTTCTAAATCCTGCTTGTTCTTTCCTCAGTTTGTGGTCTACTGCTTTTGAGATTCTCTGTATAATTATCCTGCCTAGTATTTTGCTGGGAACTGAGAGAAGAGTTATTCCTCTCCAATTATTGCAGTCTGCAAGATCTCCCTTCTTGGGCAATTTGACAATTATTCCTTTTCTCCACTCTGTTGGTGTTGTCCCTGTTTTCCAGACTTGTGCAAATAGTGTTCTAATAGTTCTGCTGCTAGCTCTGGGTCTGTCTTAAATAGCTCTGCATTTAAGTTATCATGACCAGGAGCTTTTCCATTCTTTAACCCTTTGATTGCTGTGATGATTTCTTTTCGTGGGATGTCTGTATTAACATCTAGATCATTTTCAGCCCCAGGAACATTCAATTGTGTCTCTGGTGGTTCCTTATTCAGAGTTTCTCTGAAATGCTCTGCCCATCTTGTTTCCTTTCCCTCTACTGTTGTGATGAGATTTCCTTGCTTATCTCTTACTAATGTAATATTGTTTGCACCTTGTTTTCCACTGATGATTTTAGTTATTTTGTATACTGTGCTTTGTTCATTTCTCAGTGCTGCCTCATTTGCCTGTCTTGCAAGGTCATCCAGAAATGTCCTTTTGTTAGCACGGGTTTGACGTTTAACTTCCTTGTCCAGCTGACTGTACTGTTCACTATATATTGCCTTTAATCTGGGAGACTTAGCTTCTGTTTTCTTTCTTTTCATTTCCTTTCTCTTCGCTATGGTGTTTAGCGTATCTGGTGTTATCCAGTCTTGGCTCTTTCTTTCCTGGAATCCCAAGCATGACTTGCTGCTTTCCTTGTATATTGTTGAGATGGTGTTGAATCTCTGGTCAACATCATCGGTCTCTGTTCTTTCCTGGCTTTTGATAATCTCATATCTTCTCTTTACGTCGACCACGAAAGCTTTTCTGGTGAGGGGATCCTTCAGTTTCGTGATGTTGTATCTTTTCTGTTTGATTGCAACTGGTCCAGCAGCTCTGAGTTTCACTTTCAGTCTTGCTGCTACTAGGTGATGATCACTTCCCACATCTGCGCCTCTTCTTACTTTCACGTCTTGTAGTTCATGTCTCCATCTGCCATCTATCTGGTTTCTGTCTCGTCCGTTTGGTGATTCCCATGTTAACTTGTGCACTTCCTTGTGTGGAAAAAGTGTTCCTCCAATGACCAGGTTGTTAATACTGCAAAAGCTTATTAATTTGTCTCCATTCTCATTTGCTGTTCCACTGCCGCATTTCCCCATTACTCTTTCGTTATAATTATTGTGTGCTCCCACTTTCGCATTTAGGTCTCCCATTACTATAATGAGATCGTACCTGGGTGTAGTTTCCATTTCTTTTTGTATCTGTTGATAGAACTCGTCCTTGATCTCTTCATCGCTGTCGTTTGTTGGTGCATAGCATTGTATAATTGTGGTGTTGGTGAACCTCCCTCTTAGTCTTGCTCTTATCAGTCTGTTGTTGATGGGTTTCCATTCCAGTAAAGACCTTTCCCTTCCTTTCTTCAGGATAATGGCTACACCTTCGTTGTGCTGACCATCCTCTCTGCCAGAATAAAGTACTGTTTCCCCTGTAGCTGTTTTTATTCTCCCCCTACCTGTCCATCTGCTCTCGCTTATTCCCAGGATATGTATCTTGTAGTTCCTCATCTCTGCTGTGATTTGTCTCAGCTTTCGTGCCTCATACATAGTTCTGACGTTCCAAAAACCAATTCTGGTTTCGTGTTTTGCGGTCGGGGCATCCGTTTTCATGCCAGTGGCTTCCTTTCGGCTTTAACCACTGTCAGTCATACGAGCCTGAGACTCCGGATATCCGTCCCGCAGCAAAGTTTTTCCATTTATTGTTGTTTCCATAATGTGCGATTTTTTTTACATAGACAGGGGTGTCGGCCCTGTGCTAAAACCCCCAACCTGGAGGACCAGATTACCAGCTTTTGTCTGACCCCTACCCACGCAGACCAGTCCAGCTTGGTTGAGCCTACCAGGAGTAAATCTCCCACTGGCATAGCTCTGGGGATTGCCAGGGTACACAAGCTGCCATACCGCTACAAGGTATAGGTACCATTGATGGCAGTCACTTCCTATGGCGGCCTCATATTAGGCACGTCATACAAATATGAGGCAAAATGCCCTGATTACTGCAGCAAAAGTTTTAATGAGAAAAACAGAAAAGCAGTATTTTTTACAGGTGTGCTGTTAGTTTTTTTTTCTTTTTTTCGTATGCCCGCTAATACTCGAGGCGAAATCTCAGGTTATTATTAATGTCTAACCTGACATTGATTTTACGTGAGTATCCCTCTTTTTTTCTTGTACAGAGACAGGTGTCCCTCGCCATTCAGGCAGATACTCGCCGATTTCGGAGGTACCCATTAGAGCTGGGTCGGCTCAGGAGCCGCCAATCCCTGGTCGACGACACTTCTTCAAATGTACTCGCCAGGTCTCGAGTTAATCCAGTCCAATTCCCGGTCGACGAAAAATCCTCAAATGCCGTCGCCCGGGTTTGATCCTGGATCACCCGGTCGCCAGAGCGGTGTGGTAACCACTACGCTAGCGCGGCTCCCTGCTGTTAGTAATAACAGGACTCAGGAGTAAACAAAAAAAAATTAAATCTAAATGTTTTAATAGCAGTGCTCTATAAAATGTTGACAATTCATGAGTTGTTATACAGTGGATCCTATCTCACTGCAATATTTCTGGGATGTAGAGGATCATAGACTGGCAAAGAAGGGAGGAAAACTACTTCAACCATTACAAGCATTAGCATATAAAATGATCAAGAGATGTACCAAGAGCAGTTGCAGAAACAAATGAGAGACAGAGCATCCAGGCTAATTATGTCAGTGCTGCAAGTTCATTCATTGGTATTTTCTATCCTTAGCTTATTGGACAGATGGATCTGTTGAAGTCTGTGCAGAGTCAGTAGATTATTGCTTGTTTTCTTCTGTTGAGCTAGTGATAAGCATTGTTTTCATATAAATTATAACATACACTTTGAACAGTAGCCACACATTTTAAGCTACAACATGTCCTTGAATGTAATTTTAAGAAAAGAAAAGTAAAATACAAATTTACATTTTCTGTTGTTTCATTCATCTATTACCTTTCAGCTCCCTGTGGAGCACCAGTTTTCAACAAAAATCTGGCAAGTCTTCCTACTCTACGCCATTTCATGCCTTCACTATCCATTTCACATCTATGTCTAATTCCCTTCATAATTATTTGGGTCTCCCTCTATTTCTCCGACCCTGGACAATTCCATATTAAGGACTGCCTTGTAACTTACCAGCTAGTTTGTCAATGTGTGCCCTATCCAACACTAGTGTCTTCTCCTCAACTCCCATTTGTCTGGTTCTTTCCATCTGTTCCACAGTAGTGATCATATTCTATTTAAATCCTATTCTGTGTAAGCACCAATTATGAAGGTCTGATCATTTTGGTTGTCACTGCTGTGTTCTCCTCATTTCTGAGCTATACAATATGACTGCCTTTCTGTTGTTTGTAGCACTTTAAAATTATTTTAGTTTGTTTCTCCCTAACCAGTTAACACACTGACTGCAGATCAAGATGTTCTATGAGCATTAGAAAAAAGAACATGTGAAGCCAGTGGGTCAGGTGGAAATCTTTTTTCCCATCACTATCTAAAACTGCAAGATCTGTAGACTTACTAGAGAGACTGTGAAAATAACAAGAGCAGGTTAGAAATGGGAGCAGATATTTAATAAATTCTTCTTCTTCTTCTTCCGTCCTTAGCCAAAGACCGACCAAGCAGTCAGAGGCCATCACGCCTTGTGGCGTCTTAAGGGCAACAGCAGATTGATTTTCTCTGTTGCAGTTTCCCATCACGCCTAGCGGCGTCTTTAGGGCAACAACAAATAGATCCATCTGCCGTTGTTTCCGTAATCGGTGTGACAAGCCAACGGGTGATCAGCCTTTATTTATTTAATATTTGTGCTACAGAAGTGTCCTGTAGCCTATGACATTGAACCACTAGTGTCTTGTGTTGTGCAGTTATTCTGTTTGTTGTGCCTGAGATTTTTTTCACAAGAAAAGCAGACTTCAAATGTTTTTCAAACTGTAAATTTGCTTCACATTTATTAACATTGTCATCATTCATAATTTTCCTGTATCTATTAAAGTAATATTTAATACATGATTTTCTCTTTTTTAGTTTTTTAAATGTTTTAGTTCCAGATAAAGCAGATATGAGTGAATTTTTCAGTTGCATTTAAACCCTACTTGCAATAAGTGGATTCCTTTAAGTGATAAGTACTTAGTCCCTTTCTGCCATCAATGGTACCTATACCTTGTAGTGGTATGGCAGCTTGTGTACCCTGATAATCCCCAGAGCTATGCCAGTGGGAGTTTTACTCCTGGTAGGTTCAACCAAGCTGGACTGGTCTGCGTGGGTTGGGGTCAGACAAAAGCTGGTACCCTGGTCCTCCAGGTTGGGGGTTTTAGCACAGGGCTGACACCCCTGTCTATGTAAAAAATCGCACGTTATGGAAACGGCAACAAATGAAAAAATTTTGATGCGGGATGGACATCCGGAGTCTCAGGCTCGAATGACTGACAGTGGTGAAAGCCGAAAGGAAGCCACTGGCATGAAAACGGATGCCCTGACTGCAAAACAAACCACAGTTGGGGCACTGTACGAAGGATGGCCGCCAACCGAGCAAAGTGGAATCAATTTGTTGCTGCCCTACAAGACGCCACCAGGCGTGATGGCCGCTGACTGCTTTGACGGTTGGCGGTTATGGACCAAAGAAGAAGAAGACTTAGTCCCTTTGTTCCTTATAGCAATTATCTGCAACAATCATTCTCTACTAACTTATTAATATTTACTTACACGGTGAACAGGCTTGTGCATAGGCCACATAAAAAGAAGAATCATCACAAAGACATCTGGCTGTACCATCTTGGCTTTGAATGCAGTGAAGATTTGATGGGCATGTGTCAGTTGGATTGTCACATTCCAATCCTTCAACATAAGGAAGATAAATGACAGTTTTAAATTGTGTTTTTAAAACTTTTCTCTTTAAGTAACAATACAACTGCTAACAGCAGAAAGACAGTTAATAGTGACAAATTTATGCTACAAGTACAATTTTTATTTAATATGTAGATTTCACCGACTTATTCATCAACTTTTTTTGCTCCTGAGCTTAGAGACAAGAGGCATCCCTGTCGCACTCCTGTTCTTATCCCAAACGGTTCTGTAAGCTGTCCTTCTTGAAGTATGTTCCCTTGCAGGAAGCCCAGGTCAAAACACTTCCAACATGGATTCTATATCAATTTGTTGGTGCTCCATGCAAAACTTCACATTAGGTACCTTTTACAACATGTCTGAGGCAGTGTTTGTTATATTCTTTCTTCGTCTCCCAGCCCCAACTGGGTACCAGAGCAACTCTGGGAAGGTTAAGGCAGCCAGCGTGATGCTGACCACATCACCCCTAGTGTGCCGAGGGTCAAGAAAATATGGGCCTAACACCATATTCCCAATATGCCTCAATGGGCGTGTAACGGGATCTTTTTTCGTCTTCTTAGAGATTTCAACTACCTAAACATTACATAATATAATAACTACAGCCAATCCTCGCTATTCGCTTGTTTCGTATTCATGGATTCCATCATTCACGTGAGATAAAATGTAACCCATTTTTGCCATTCAAGGGTATTAGTGGCCATGCACAGTAGGCAAAGAATTTCTAGATGCCTACCACACAGCAAATAGAGACTGGCTACTTGTTCTGGCAGTTTTCATTGTGTTTACATGCATCTTTGTCAAGCATCTTTTCATCCACGTTTTTGCAGTTTTACGCTGTTTTTGATTATTTTGGAATAATGGCATCCAAATGTAGTGCAAGTGTGTTGGCGAGTGTGCATAAGCGCAAGAAGGCTGTGATGAGCCTCAGTGATAAAGTACGTGTGTTAGATAAACTTTTTTCTAGGATTTGTGTTTGAAATTTTCTTTCTTAATTTTAAATGTTCTGTGTAAATGTTTTCAATTTTTGTTTTCCAGGGATTTTGTAATAATGTGTGTGTGTTTGTGTGTGGATATGTGAATGAGTAGTGACAGTGTGAGTAAATGGGTAAGTGAGTACTGGTACACCAAAAGATTGTGCAAACTGACCTATTACAAAGAAAACAGTGTATAAAATACATTTATAAAATAAAAAGAATAATAAATAAGCTGTTTTTTACAAGAAGAGTACATGAAATGATGAGTTTAAGGTGATCGGTAGCAATGGTGTATGGTGAACAAGGTCCTGCAGGAACGTAACCCCTTTTTTCATACAGGATCAATGGTTCCGTATTCGCGGGGTTTTCAAGGAACCTAACCCCCGCAAATAGCGAGGAGTGATTGTACATAGCTATAACTCACCCCTAAGAAAAATGTATAATGTTATCAGTACAGTCAAACACATTATCACTTGTGCCATTCCTTGTGGTATAAAGTAACCAATTCATTTGTGCATTCCAAATTTTTCAAACACTAGTTATTATCTTTATTTGTGGGATGCTAGATCTTCCCAGTGCTTTTTCTTCTGCTTCTTAGCTTACACATTCTCATCAAGCTTTCCATTCTGTTTCTAAGCATAGGCCAATGAATTTTTCCTCTACTTTTTACTTGTGTTAGCACAGATCTTTTGGCGTTGTTTTCAGTGCTGTCTACACTTTTCATAGCATATTTCTTCAGGAACCACTGTTTTTCTGTTGCTGTAGTTTATTTTTCTGTTGCTGTAGTTTATTTTCTGTTTATTTATAGTCTAATATTCACATTCATGCAACAGTATATGTTCTACAGAATACTACAAGATTCTTTTTTTGCACTTCCATTGCTATAGAATCGTTTGTTAGTGTGTTTTTTTAAATTTTTCTGGAAGGCTGCTTTAGACTATGTGATTCAGATGTTTATTTCTGCTAGGGAGCCGTGCTAGCGTAGTGGTTACCACACTGCGCTGGCGACCGGGTGACCCAGGATCAAACCCGGGCGAGGACATTTGAAGATTTTTTGTCGACCGGGATTTGGACTGGATTAACTCGAGACCTGGCGAGGACATTTGAAGAAGTGTCGTTGACCAGGGACTGGTGGTTCCTGAGCCGACCCAGCTCTAATGGGTACCTCCGAAATCGGCGAGTATCTGCCTGAATGGCAAGGATCACCTGTCTATGTGCAAGAAAAAAGGGATACTCACGTAAAATCAGTCTCAGGTTAGACATAATAACCTGAGATTTCGCCTCGAGTATTAGCGGGCGTACGATAAAAAAAAATAAAAATTTCTGCTATATACCATCCACATTCTGTTAGACAGTTTTCAAGGTAATACATTTTTTCAAGTGATGATAGGATACTTTATACAAGAGCATTATTACAAGAGGTAATCTGATCAGACACTGTTGGGGAAGAGGGGGTTGTTGCACTTGGCTCATGAATTCCAAGTGTCACTCTCCTTTTAAATCTTTTACTGCCCGCATTGGGAATTGAGCCCGCTCCACCCTGGCTTGCAATTTTCAAATTCATTCCTGGCTTTAACACTCTGCCAACTTGAGGCAGTTGTGAAAGTAACAATTTAGTTGTACAGTATATAAATTTACTGTCCTAACTCCATAGCCCATTGCAGCTCCATAGCCACCATGATGCCTTTTCTGCAGTTTCACCAAGCCTTTCATGTGCCCTTTTTCTTTACTGTTCCTTCGAACCCAACTGTTTCAGAAAATCATATGAGGCGGTATTATAAGGAATTATCTATCATTCCTCATACAGTGATCTCACATTTAATTACTACAAAATTAAACAGAAAAACTGCTAAATACATTTATATGGCACAATACGTTGCAGAAGTCAGCATGTATAGCAGTGTGGTGGTAAAATCAGGGCTTTTTTGACTGCCAATTTATTAGAGAACCTAGAGTTTAGGAATAACCCGACATCTTCTTTCACCACTTTGTAATTTTGTTATGGAAGGTTTCTATCATCATTACAAGCAAAAGTCATCAAACAATTATCAATAATTTAGATTTTTTTTTTTTCCTAACCAGCGGCACTTGGGCTTTCAGCCCAATGACTTGTCGTTGCGAGGCTGGAGAGCCTGTGGACTTTCCTTCCAACCAGGTCAGGAGCTTCGCACCTTTCTATCCACAGAGGGTTTTTCCACTTAGATAAATTCAACAGTCAATTTTTTAATTCTCCAAATCAGTTTATATATTTATAGATATACATGACAAATAGTACAACGGTGTCATATATTAAACCTTTAAACAGAAATCTTGGCCATTTTATTCCTTCAAATTCATAATGCCAATAGTGAAAATGTTCTTTCACTTCATATAATGACCCCCATATACATAGTTCTTTAAGCATAATTTTGCATGGAAAATTAATACAATTAACTACTGTCTGTGTATATCAATTAAGCAGCATGTTTATTAAGCAGTTAACAGGCTTCATGCATGGGATGATATTTGCTTACAAGGACCTAACATTGGTTATCAATCCTGAGTCTATAAAAATAGTGTTCTAAACCCTCTGTGGATGGGAAGGAGCGAAGCTCCTGACTGTGTTGGAAGGAAAGTCCACAGGCTTCCCAGCCTCGCAATGACATGTCATTGGGCCAAAGGGCTGAAAGCCCAAGTGCCACTGGTTAAAAAAAAAAAATAACAAATAAATAAAAACAGCGTTGTTGTTGTTGTTCTTGATTAACCAGGGCTGCTGAGCTCGTCACTCTTTAGCAGTCAATGCCAAGCTGAGGAATTTGCATGTGTTCTGCAGCTGTTGAGTGGTGCTGTATAGAGTGTTTGTGATTGTGACAGCAACAGCTGTAGTCTTTCTGTGTAAAGTCCTGGGCAAGTGAGCAGCACATGCTGAACTGTCTCATACGGATGGGTACTGTTGAGGCAATTAGGCTCATGTGTAGGGTTTAATTTGTTTAAGTGCTTGTTGATTCTGGTGTGTTCTGTTCTTAGTTGGAAGACTGTGCTCTGCTCCTTACGTCGTAGGTTATTAATGTTGTCATTTTTGTTGGGATGGGCCATTTCTTTATACAAGGCACGTCCAGTAAACCCTTTTGCCCATCGGTTCAGCCATTCCTCTTTGAAGTTGTTTTGGGGTATTCGTTTAGCTGTCTGCATGTTTGCTGGAGTGTTTGTTTGAACCATGCTTGCTTCTAGTTTTGCTAGTCTGTCTGCTTTATTGTTACCTGGTATCCACTGGAGAGTGACTCTGATGTCGTATTTGTTTAGGTGGTCATCAATTATTCAGCAGCTGTTTTATTTCTTTATTTTTAGTTTGAAGGTATTCTTCTAAAGCCTGAAGTGTTGATTTTGAATCTGAAGATTATATCTGAGGGCATATAGATTTCTTGTTTGAACTGGCTGTCTATAGCTGTGAGTGAGGTGTTTGTTGCTGTAATCTCTGCTTGGTAATTAGTTCAGAATTCTTCGCATGGTTCATATATTTCTAGTGTGCTGCCATTTGGGTATTTTACATACGCTCCAAGTTGAGCATTTATGGTGGCCTTTAATGCTGAGCCATCTGTGTATGCACGTATTGCAGTGCTAGGGCAGCTGTCTATGGTCTCTAAAGTAGATGTTTTAAGTTTTGTTGGGTTTGTGTCTGTTGTTAGTGTGCTGTCCATGAGTGTGGTTTTTATTACTCGTAGTAATTTTTCCGGGATAAATGACTGGGTATTGTTCGATTATTTCTCGTGTCTGTGGGAGGTGGTGGTGTTCTGCTATAGTTGTTGCTACTTGTAGTGGTGATTTTTGTTTTAGTCTGCCAATGGGCTTCCAGTTTTCAACCAGCTGTCTGTTTGGGTGGTCTTTTTTCATTCTTCTATAGCGCTCTGTAGCTTCCAGAACAGCACGTTTACGTCATGGGTCCATTGGTTCTACGTTTGCATCAATTTCACTAGCAGCTATTGGTGTGGTTCTCATTCCCCTGCGTATGAACCTTAGAGCTTGGTTTTGGACTTTGTCCAACTCTGATTGAATGGTTTTGCTCATTGCCGACTGCAGTAATAGGTTGTTATCCATGACTGATCAGACAAATGCCAGGTACAGCTGTCTGAGATTTTCTTTGTCTGCTCCCCAGCTAGTGCATGCAAGATGTTTAACTAGGTTCAGGCGTCAACCAGCCTTTTCTTTCATTTTGTGCATGAAGGTATTGAGAAGTAGCTGTTTGTCAAACTTCACTCCTAAGTAAGCTGGATTTTCTTCTCTGGACACTAGTTGTCCATTGAGTTTTAGTTGGTACACCTTCTTGCTTTCCTTGATGCTCCTGGTGAAAATTGTGTATACAGTTATCTGGGTGTTTATTTTTAGTTTCCAGAGCCTGCAATACACAGCTATTGTGGCTAGGGCTCTGCTTAGTTTTGCTTGAGCTAGTTTTTTGTATTTTTCTACTGTCCAAAAGAGCAGATCATCTGCGTACAGTTTTTTTTATACCTTCAAGAAGAGAGAGGAAGTGGAACGTCAGGCCCGTGCTAACAGAAGGACATTTCTGAATGACCTTGCGGGACAGGCAGGGGAGGCGGCGCTGGGAAATGGACGGGGAACAGTTTATAAAGTAGCTAGAGCTATCAGTGGAAGGCGAGGTGCAAACAATGTAGCGTTGGTGAGAGACAGGTGGGGAGATCTCGTCACCACAGCACAGGGGCAGGGGCGGGATGGGCGGAGCACTTTGGGGGAACACTGGATAGGGAGCTACCGGAGACTCGGCTGAATGTTCCTGGGGCTGAGGGCAACTTGGACGTAGATACAGACATTCCACGGAGGGAGGAGATCATCACAGCTATCAGAGGGCTGGGGAATGGAAAAGCGCCTGGTCACGACAATCTAAATGCTGAGCTATTCAAGACAGACCCTGAACTAGCAGCAGAACTATTAGAACTACTTTTTGCACAAGTCTGGGAAACTGAGACAACACCAACAGAGTGGAGTAAAGGAATAACTGTCAAATTGCCCAAGAAGGGCGACCTTGCAGACTGGAACAACTGGAGAGGAATTACCCTCCTCTCAGTTCCCAGCAAAATACTAGGCAGGATAATCATCCAGAGAATTTCAAAAGCAGTTGACCATAAACTGAGGAAAGAACAAGCGGGCTTCAGAAAGAACAGAAGATGTGCAGATCATATATTTACCCTCAGGAACATTATAGAGCAGTGCTCGGAATGGCAGAGACAGCTGTACATTAACTTTGTTGATTTTGAAAAGGCTTTTGACAGCATACACAGGGACAGCCTATGGAAAATTCTGAGGGCTTATGGAATCCCCAGCCGCATTGATTCCATCATAAAAAGCCTCTATGTTAACTTTACGTGCAGTGTTGGATTGAATAATGTAACTTTCGAAGTGAAAACAGGAGTACGACAGGGATGCCTCTTATCAACAACATTATTTTTGACAGTCATAGATTGGGTGATAAGCCAGACAACAGAGGGCAGTCCAAGAGGAATTAGATGGACGTTTTCTACACTGGAAGACCTGGAATATGCAGATGACATCGCACTACTCGCGCATTCACATCAACACATTCAAGACAAAACCGATAGACTGAATAAGTATGGCCAGCAGGTTGGCCTGAACATCAATCTGAAGAAGATAGAGGTCATGACACTAAATGTGGGCAATCCTGAGCCAATAACAGTAAGGAACCAGAAGTTAGAACAGACAGACACATTTACTTACCTAGGAAGCATAGTAACACATTGTAACCGGAATGATGATCACATTAGTAGTTTAGTAATTATCCTTTAAATAATTTCAGTACGCAAGTTATTGATGACGTAATTTTCACATAGCCTCTTATCGACATTTTAAAATAAAGACTTCTAGGCAGTTACAGGAAATGATACGAGACCTGAAAACCTCTAAACAGAATTAAAAATACCCTCGAATAAAAGCTTATACCATTCGCTATCATAGAAACTTGTGTAGAAACTTGTGACGTAAATATGACATCGACAAAACTAGTGAAATATCCATCTTAACTAATGGCTTCGCCAATGAAATAGTTCATCTCAAACATATCCGTATTGACTGACAAATCAAAGTAACTTCCCCCAAACAGTCTTAGGAACCAGTTTGTATATATTGACGGCCCAAAACCCTTAGCAAAAGAGAGCCAAACAAGAGTCAAAGAAGAGTCAAAGAAGAGTAAAAGCCAAGAGTCAAAGCCAGGTCATTCCGGATAGTCCAAGAGCCTTAGGTTCCTAGCAGATTTGCTGACCGCCACTTTATATTGGCAAGAGAATAATGGCTAACCTGACCCCTAGCCCTATGACAACATATACTTCAGGTTGGTAAAAGGTCTCGACTTAGACTTACGCATAGTAGACAGGATGAAATAGATATACATAAGCTCATCAAAATGCACTAATGGATTTTATGAGATGATTTCGTATGAGGAAACGAATGTTACTGAACTGAGAATAGGATCATCTTGTAATTTACCGCCATACATCTGAAAGAAACCAAAATAAACTTTTCATATACAACGTCGGACTTTGCTTAAAATGCTGTTGGAAGTTGTTGAGTTTGACTTGCACATTGTTTAGGAACTCTATAGAAAAAAATGGACCGTACTGCCTTTTATATTACATTGTGATTACTTCCAACTATCAAAATCTGAATACGAACCTGGATCCCGTACCCTTTGATCAAGTTAAACAATACCTCTGGAGGATCATCCAGTTAACTCAAACTTGACACAGCAACCTTAAAAATATTGATACCGCCAACTTAAATATATTTATACTGTGAACTTGAACTTGTCAATTATAGGTTATGTAACTAAAAAGATAGAATACCGTCGGAATGCTTCCTTTGCTGTCCTTTAATTCCTTCAACGGAGAATAGCTCCTTAATTAACTGGTCACAATTAATACATTGGCACAATACCTGCTTCTTAGTTGGTGTGCCAATGTAACACGCATTCTCGCTATAACATATATACCTATCGAGCTATTCTGACCTGCTTTAATAATTTTCCGACGGATTATTCATTTATATAGAAGAATGTTAAATTAAATGAAATAGAACCCCAAACCAGTTTTACCCCTAAAATACTATCTATGTGAATACGGGCACAACATGACGGCAGAACAAGCAAGGACATTAACAACAGAATGAATAAAGCGAGAACAGCCTTTGCTGTTCTCAACAACATTTGGAAGTCTTCCCAGTACAGCACAAACACCAAATTAAGACTGTATGAGAGCTGTGTACTTTCTGTGCTTCTCTATGATGCGGAATGTTGGAGAGTAACAGAGAAGGAAATGTCGAAACTGTCCTCCTTCCACACAATCTGCCTAAGGAAAATTCTCCGAATCTTTTGGCCAAACACCATCAGCAACCAAGAACTACTTATTCGGAGTAACCAGGAGGACATGCACACCATCATAGCTGGCAGATGCTGGAGTTGGGTTGGCCACGTCCTCAGAAGGGACCCTGATACCATCACAAGAACAGCTATGCTATGGACCCCCGAGGGAAAGCGAAAGAGAGGCCGACCAAAAACAACTTGGCGGAGAACTGTGGAAGCTGAGATGCAAAGAATGAACCACAGTTGGGGCACTGTACGAAGGATGGCCGCCGACCGAGCAAAGTGGAATCAATTTGTTGCTGCCCTACAAGACGCCACCAGGCATGATGGCCGCTGACTGCTTTGATGGTTATGGATCAAAGAAGAAGAAGAAGAAGAAGAAGAGAGGAAGGTCATTTATGAAAGAAGAGGGTGCAACTTAGTGCTGACCCTTGCGGCAATCCCTCCTCTAGTGTTTTCTTGGATGATTTAGTGCCTTCTATTGTTGTTTGTATTGTTCTGTTACTTAGGAAGACTTTAATCCAGAGATACATTTTTCCATATATGCCTATTTTTGTCATTTTGGCGAAGAGCCCCTGTCTCCACACTGTGTCGTATAAAAACAGCGTTAAATATCTGTCAACTTACAGTTCATGGAATTTCTTTGAAATTTCTACTCACACACACAATAAGAATTTTACAGCACATCTTCTATGCCCTGTGAATAACTTCCTTCATATCTCTTTCTTTGTTATGTAACAATACATTTTATTTTGTTCGGCCTATGCATTCACCATAACATGTCTTATTTACTTCCCCCTTTCGTCTATTCATAGTAGAGTAACCTAAATCTAGTTGAAAATATTGGCTCCGTGCTTCACTTTGCATCTTCTCACTACATCAATGTCGCATATCACCCGTATTCAAGCAAACAGAGTGAAAAGCATATTTATAATATCTTTAATGGTGCTTAAACCTCATATCAGTCTGGTCTAACAAATGTTACCTTCCAAATATGCTGACAGTGTAAGTGAACCAAGATTCTCCTGATGGAGAACATTATTTGGGTTTGCAATGCTTTTATTCAAACCTTCGAGCATGGCAGTTTTCACTGAATCCTCAGAGACATTGTTGAAAGTCGTCACATGTATCAGCAGCACAACTTTATATTGTTTATTTTCTTGAGGTCTGCACAGACATAAGTGATTACGTTTAGGGAAAACCACAACATCAGTTACATATATGCTATTATTACATTTGTCATTATGAAAAAAAACAATTACATGTGTGCAATTATTAAATTGCTAGAGATGGATAGACCACACAATGAGAAAAACTCGTCGATAGCATTACAAGGCAATCCTTATTCTGGAATCTCTGGGGTAAGAGAGGTACAGGAAGCCCAAAGAACACATGAAGACGAGAACTGGGGACAAACATGAAGGGGATAAAGAAGATACAGAAAGACCTTGAGATGTTGGCCCAGGACAGAAAGATTCGGCATACATTTGTTGAAGGCCTATGATCCTTGGCAGCTGAAAAGTGAAAGAAAGAAGAATTATTAAATGATATCTGCCAAGAATGAGAGTACTTTATAACTTAAAAGAAATTAATGGTGTCTCTTTAGAGAGGACTAAAGAATGTTTGGCAAGACAGCCAATCAAAGCACATTTATTCAAGACAGCCAGTCAAAGCCCAGTATATAGTGGAAACAAAAAAATAATCATGGTACACTTTAGTATGTCCACTGGCTTCTTATTAACATAAGCTCACAAATGTTTTATGACAATAATAATATATAACATATCAGACATTTAAATTACATATTTTTGTGTCAAAAAATACTGCATGCTCTGATTTGGGTGAGGCAAACAATAGTAGTTAGTTTAATGATATACAAACTACATGTAATTTATCATCCAACTTGTCAGCAACACACATGCCAAGTTTTATACAGTATTTCTGTAGCAAAAGTTGTCTCTAATTATGTGCAATGATTTTTTTCCACAGATTTTTTGTTAGCCATTAATTCGTACAGAACACTGGATGACATTCATATCTATTTTCCTTTGGCAGTTTTGAATGTTACTGATATTAGTCACGGTACCACCACTTTCCATTCTACATTATTTAAGTATTTCTTTATGCAGAAATGTGCTTCCTCCTATAGAAAATCTTCTGTCACTTGCTGCACATCAGATGCAATAACAAAGACAGCCCTGTGCAAGAGAACCAATCAACAACCAATAAATAAATTAATTCATTCTCTTTAGTTCCCAAGGAGCATATGCCTTCAACAAATTCATGCCAAGTCCTCCTGCCCTGTGTCTTCCACTCAAGGTATTTCCATATCTTCTTTATACCATTTATGTCTGTCTCCATTTCTCTTACACTCAATAAAACAGTTGCAACAAAGATTACATCATTCGAAATGAAATGCTACAGAAGGATGTTGAGAATACCCTGGAGAGAAAAAAAGACCAACAGAGAAGTACTGCACTCACTAAATGTAGAGGAAAATTGGCTTTTAAATACAATCGCAAAATAAGGAAGCTGAAATTCTTCAGCCATATAAAAAGACATAATAGTCTGGAAAAATTGGTAATGGAAGGCACAGTCCCTGGACAAAGGGGCAGGGGACGACCTAGACGACGGTGGATCAGGACATCACAGAGAGTCTGAACATGTCTTTGGAAGATGCAGGTCGACTTGCCCAAAATCGTGATGCATTCAGAGCAGCCGTAATGGAGACAACGTTTTGGAGAGAATATGTCACATGATGATGATGAATGCAAATACAGTAAATGTGACAGGCTGTGATGTTGTTCGGGGTGTCGTATGACTTATGAGCGATTCTGTATATGACGTGTCAGTTATTTTCAGATTTGACAAAATCTGTTCGCCAAGTCCTGGGCCATAAATGCGTAAATGGTTAAGTGAGAATATCTGGATGTTTTGATGTAGATTGTTCGACTTTCATTTTTTTGTGTGTGCTTACATTAAGGTCAAACCTTCTGATCTGTTTTTTTTTTTTGGTAAGAATAGCTGCACTTGTAATTTTAGCCTTTCAACCATGAACAAGAATCATCATGGTGGATTTTAAATCAGTATAAATTCTACCAAATGTTTTACATTCATTAGGTGTCGAAGAGGTAGGTTTGAGAAAACATAAACCAACTGCTATTACTGGTAGCGACATACTCACAACACAGTTGAACGTGGCAACATAAATTTTGTTGATCAGAAAGCACGTCACAACCACTGCAATGTTTTTTTTCCTTGCCCGAAGCAAAGAATCTTTATCTCTTTCTATTTTTTATTTATTTTCTTTATTTCTGTAGTCTACGAGTGAGTGGTTATGTAAGAGGTGCTTGGTGTCGTTAAGTCTCATGGGATAAAATTTGCATAGTCCTAATCTCTATCATTTGTTGAATACAATAGAGGTAGTCAGTTGCTTACATATACATTAGGATATGTGGTGATGGTAGTTGCTGCATAAGTGAGATCAATTCTCCGTCAACTTAGTTGATACTAACCACCTTCTAAAAATGAAGACGTAGTCATCTTTAAAAGTCAAAGTTTTTGTTTAGTCGTCAAAACGAATGCAAGTTAATTCAGTTTTTCCTCAGTAAAGTTCAAATTTTGGGAATAAAAATCCATTTAACATAGGTTGCCTAGTCATTTTTGCCTAGCTTTTATACCTATTCGAAGCAAAGGCTAAGTTTTCTTTTTTTTTCTTTACTAGAAGTACTTATGTGGCCCCAAAATTGTCAAATACATGACAATATTCATCTCATGCAATAATTTAGGTCAATTTGATGAATCAAGCTTGGTTTTGTTCCATCTGTGAAGACCAATAAATCCTTGCTTTTCAACATATTCAAGGGGTCATTCTGATGCCAACATTGATCACAGGCTTAATGCCTAGCTGGGGAAGATGAACCTGAAGGACTTTCGTTCTAACAGCAAGTTTCATATAGGCCAGTGTGGGTTACTAAGACCTCTCTAGGAAACATGACCCCACGTCATTTCAACTAGTCATGTAATAGCATTTTATTTTTGCAACTATGGATGCCACTAATGCACTAAATTTACTTCCGGCAATTTCATCTTAGAGATTATACTAATGACGTCATTAGGGAATCCCTAACTAGATCTAATATAATTGTCACTATGACATAAATTTGTTCCTTGATAAAATAAGCAACGGATAATAAGCTAATCAACCATATGAAATAAAACTCCACTGTAGTGAACTAATTTAATACTAAAGTTTATTTTCACAGAAAATACAAAGGCTACTTACATAATCATGTATAAATTCAAATTTATTCCTCCGTTAATGTTTGAAACAGCTGACTCAATCTGTAATGCAGAGAAAGATGACAATGGTGGACAAGTAACCAACAGAAAGATATCACCATAAAAGTGATCAAGAATTTTGTGTGCACACATTTTCACATCATGTAATACTGCATTTCCCAAACTTATAGTAACTGTTCCCCTTATAAGAGTTTAGTCTTACCTGCAAACGTTTTTCTGTCAAAGATAATTGGTGTGTGTGTGTATGGGGGGGGGGGGGCAGTTTTAACTCTTAGTATCCGGCAAGCCCCGTGAAGTGGCGCGGGTTTAGTACCAATTTTACGGCTCGCCACTTCAAGTGGCGCGCGACGGTAACGATAGCTAAACTAGCGCGTAAAAACGCGGTTTTAGCTCCCGTATAGTAAGAGTTAATAGTACTATTTTTTATCTACACCAGGGCATTATATATATATATATATATATATATATATATATATATATATATATATATATATATATATATATATATATATATATATATATATATATATATATATAAAATTGTGTGAAGGCTAAAGTGTAAAGGAAAGGTGAAAGCAAAGATCAGAATGAAGCTTAAAAATTCCTATTCCTTTTAACTGCTCTCATTTTTAGATAAGGAAAGATAAAACAAAGTAATACGTGGCGAACTCATGAAATGAGGAACATCAAAGAATAAAGACAGAATACATAACAGACAGTCTAACATTAGGACAGGCTTAAGCCAGTTCCACTGAAATAGGCTCAAAGTCTATGCAGGGCCAGCTGTAGACAGATTCCCCTGTTTAGTTTCATCTTCCTAACTGCCACATTGTTCTAGGAGTTAGTTCTGAAGTACTGTGAAGATTATGTTTAACATGAACAATGACCAAGTATTATGCTTAGGAATAAGTACATCAACTCATGGTGTACAGACACAGAAATGTGAGATGACGCAGGCATTGGACACATACACCTTGAGATAACCAGCTGAAAGCTTTACAAGGCAGTCCTTGTTCTGAAATTACCCAGGGGTAAGAAAAACAGAGGCTAAAAAAACACATGGAGAAGGGAATTAAACACTGACATGAAAGGGATAAGAAGACATGGACAGATCTAGAATGAACGGCACAAGACAGAAAAGGTTTAATGTGTATTTCTTGAAGTATGTGCTCCACAAGAAACTGAAAGATAATGCTGAAATGAATTAGTATGTGGCAAAGAAACATAAACACTGTACAAGCAATGGAAAACAAACCATTCTGTCCTGAGATGTGTATAAAAAAATCACTAACGTAAAGTTAAAACAAACCAGATTGTCCTGAAATGTGTAGAAAAAAAAATCACTAATGTAAAGTTAAAACAAACCATATTGTTCTGAGATGTGTAGAAAAAAAATCACTAAACAAACCATACTATCCTGAGATGTTTAGAAAAAAAATCACTAACTTAAAGTTAAAACAAAACCATTCTACCCTGAGATGTGTAGAAAAAAGACTGATTGTACACTTCAAGGGAACAGTGAACAAAAGATCCTGGAAAAAACTGGCAATCAAAAATGGAGTAATAAACTGTTCACTCTCTCTTCTAAATAAATTTTTTTAATTTTAGAAAACCAGATATGTAACCACACTCACCGCAGCGACTGTCTTGTTGCTCTGGATCAGATACAGTGATTCCGTGTAATGTTCATATGATGAATTTGTTGTTATGTAACTCAGGTAGAAGATGAAATCTTTTGTCCTTTCTGTGATTACAAGCAATCAAAATATACAAAAAAATAGTTATCCATCTTCTCCCCCCTCTTTCTCACACTCACACAAACAATCACCATCTACTGCTAAAATTGGGCTGCTGTACCATATGAACCATCAGGTTAGCTGTACTAAATGAACTATCATGTTTGCTTTATCAAGTGAACTATAAGGTTTGCTGTAACAAATGAACTATAAGGCTTGCTGTCTGTACCAAAAGAACTATCAGGTTTGCTGTACAAAAATGAACTATCAGGTTTGCTGTACCAAAATGAACTATCAGGTTTGCTGTTTCAATTGAACTATCAGGTTTGCTATATCAAGTGAACTGTAAGATCTGCTGTACCAAGTGAATTATTGGGTATGTTAAAATAAGGCTTTTGAATCGCTTACGCACAACAAGACTGAATGTTTTATACATCATCAACTCTTACCCAATGGTTATTGCAGCCGACATAAATTAGCAAAAACTACCATAATTATTATATTACATTAAGCTTAAAGGAAAAACTTTTTAATTTATAATAATTTTATTTATTTATTTATTTTTATTCATTTTGTTCACAGAAAGGTTTTGCATGATCAGAATTTTGAAGAATGGCCTAGATTTTAACATTTTAATTATTACATTTTTTTAAACTTTCTCATGAATTATTGGATATTTTAAAAATATTTTAAGAACTAATCACATTTATAATAAAAACTTTTCTTGTTCCAGTGATTCATTTCTTAAATGCATGTCGTACTTACTTCAAGTAAACGTGCCGTTATGTTAAATAAAATGTCTTCACTTTGGAGAACAAATTGTTAGCAGTGAGAAGATTCCCTGCTGCATCAGTGCATCTCAGCTGAAAACCCATTAACTTTGTCTGTAGTCTTCACCTGATAATATCACTAATACTGGAAAATGTAGAGAGCATTTCAACTGGAGGCTACCAGATCATCATTAGAAGTGGGTGGGGTGGGGTGGGTGGGTGTGTTTTACTCTGATTATTAGATTACTTCCAGTTACAATGCTCTCCGTATAGTTTTCTATCACTGGAAGGGTCCACAGAGTTAGCAGCATTTCTCAACACATTAACTACAGAATTGAAAAACACACTGTGGCCGAATACAATTTTTTCCCCATTTTCATCCTGTAGGTGTTTGCACAAAGTAAGCTGTAGTTTTCGTAATTGTTTACAGATTGTTATGAATTACATGTCATTTTAAAGATAAATGAATGTACTATTACAATAAGCACAATTTGTAACTCTAATTGATGTTGTTGCTATTTAACGGCTGTCAGATGGCCGAGGACTTGCAATATTTTCCCAATTATGCTTGCGCCCCATCTCTATCAAAATCACTATTTCAATCAGCGTGCACATCATTTTCACATCTATCTGTCTTGTCCTCATCGCTAGATCTATCAATCAATTGTTGAAACAAGTTTCTAGCCTATTCAGCCATTAGATGAGATGTACAAGCATATTTTGTGGTCCTATCACAAGTTGCCGCGGTAAACAGTTTTACACGATTTGGTAACTAACCCAAAATGCTGAAAAATATGAACATAATATCAATTTTCCAGTGTTCTACAACAACCATGCTTTGGGAATTTGTTTTCCGGTGGCAACTTAAAATCTCAAACCAGATCAGAAAGTGTTTCAGAACATTTTTCATTCGTTTTATTACTAAAATTAGATTGACGCTCTGAGCGGCTCTCGGTCCAAATGATAGGATTTCAAAAGCCGGTCCCACTGGCTCGCGGTAGTTAATGTGTTAACTTCTGCCTTCCTAAAAAAGTTTGAGAAACACTTGAGTTTGAGTGTAGCACTTACCTCCAATAGATTTATTCATACAAGTTGGTCCTCTGCAGCAGAAATTGCAAACAACATTTCCATTATACTGGTATCCTAGGCCACAAGTCTTATTATTATTTGCTTCATTGTTCAAACATGTCTGGTTATTTTCACATTTGCTGGATATTAGCATAATCTTGTCAGAATTATCCCATTCCACAGTCTTCTGGCACACCATCTGCAGAAACATTTTTTTTTTTACAAATAAAAACCAGTTCTATAAATTATAAATAAATATTGAAGTCAATTTTTAAAATTAAGAAAAACTTTTAAAATGCATGTTTATTCTTATTATTGTTGTATTGTCCTTGCTGTCTCAAATCCACAACCATACCCGAGTCACAGGTGATGGCAAAAGTCCAAAGGTAGGGGATTCCTTAGACATGCAAAGAATGATGACGGCTTTATAGTTACTAACAAGACCATTATGGTAGCTATGATCACTGACCTATAACATCCTAACCAGTGCTGTCTAATGGTGAATCTGTGATTGGCTTAGAGAGCAAGAAAGGATTTCTTCCTCTTCTTCTTCATCCACTCTCAGACGTCTACTTAAATGTTTTCAAAGAAAGCAATAGTCAGTCTTAGGCTATTTGAATCTCTGTAGAGCTTTTCCACGAATGATACTGGTGTCGGCCATATGCGCTTTCTCTGTTCTGCATATGTTGGACAGCTTTGAAGCAGATGTTCAGCAGTCATTTTATCAGAGCCACAGTTACACTGATCGGTAGTTCCTATCTTTAGCTTGTTGAATAGATGGTATCTCAATCTGTTGTGGCCAGTGCAGAGTCTGAAGATTACCACTTGTTCTCTTCTGTTGAGCTGGTAGTATGTATCATTTTGTGTGTGACCAGGATGCTCTACGTCCCCTCTGTTTCTGATAAAACTCTTTGCCTTCTCGAAAGTTATGCTTGCATCAGGCTGAGGTAGATTTCCACCTTCATTTGCCAATCTGTCAGCCTTTTTTTACTGCTGGTGATGTTACAATGAGATGAGATCCATTGGATCACAACATTTTTGAATTGTTGACATAGTTTGTGGAGCACTATTCTGAGATCATCCAGGTCTGTATTATTTTGGCTTTTCAACATTGCAATTATTGACTGCATCGGTAAAGAAAGTCTGGAATGGATTTAACAAGAATGGATTTAACATTGCTGCAAAACATGGAACACATCTGGGCACCTGGTCAGAATGAAAAAAAAAGACTAGCCACATTGCTATACCATCAGAAAGTGGGGTAGGAGAAAGCCCAAGCAAAAAAGATGGATCAAGGGAATGACTGGAACCTTTAGAAGATGAGGAAACACCAGCATTCTGGCCACATGCAACACTCAGGAGGAAAACTGAATTTTTCCACAATACTTAATAGCACTAGCAGAACATTTTAATTAAGTCCAGTTAATTTTTTTTTTTTAAATTCTGTATGCTAATATATAACTAATAGCCCTAATGTTTGGGTTGAATGATGCATGTCTCACCAAAACCAGATAAAAAATCACAATTTAAAAAAAACAAAACAAAAAAAACAAAGTAAGAAGTAAATAGAGACTATAATTATGATTATTATTGCAAAGCACAACCTTTCTCCTTTCAATCAGTCTTCTTTGCTGAGAAAAAGCATTCCAGGTATTATTACTTGATAACTGTGACGATATTGTGGGTGTCCTTTTACTTTTTTTCTTTCTTTCCTACATTATCCATTTATTTCTTCATTTTTTGCACATGAATTCGTGCCATTGAAACTCCCTAAATTGCTATATCCTTTTCTCACACTGCAATAGTGTTATTTCACAGGTAATTGACTTTCTTGAGGATTAACTGTATTCGCTTGTGGTCGTGCCAGCTTGAATGCAGACGGTAAATGTGAAAGTAATGGTTGACTTTGACATAACTCATTTCCAACCCAGACAGAGCATGTGGGTGACCACCTGTGTTTCGTGGCTGCTCACTATGCCTCCCGACATATCAGCGGGAGGGGACAAAGGAAGCCATATTGTCTGTCTGAGGGAGCTGGCTGTGGTCTGAATACGTCAGGGATTATCTGTCTGGCAGAAATTGTGAGTACGCGTGCTAATCACTTTATCATTTTTGTCCACACATTATCGGCGTCTTTATTAGCAATAAAACATGTCTGAAGAGACATTTCATTAGGGATGAGATCATAGATGTGTTGGCTAATTTGTGTAATAGCAACGGAAGTAATCATGCCATATTTTGGAAGATAGGTCACGGGTAAATTTTAACATGATAAGTTTAAACACGTGGGGAAGAATTAAAATTAACACCCCTACCCCCTAGTTCTAAGAGCAGGATTGGTTCAATCGAGAGCAGGAAATAAACAATAGTTCTGATTGGCAAGTTTGTCTGAAACACAATGTGGAAGCTTGGAGAAAGAAATGATAATATAACCTAGCAAATTCGGAGACTAAGACAGACTGCATTACAACGTCAAAAGAGCAACTATAGGAGCCAGAGAAGAATCTGACAGAATTGCAAATTAAATAGGACAAGACTGAAGTATCTGGGCATTTTTGAAACTTAAAAGAAAACCCGCATTTTTAAATACCAAGACTGTACCTAGGAATCAATGCAACTGTCATAAGAGGGATTCTAAATTTACCCCCAGACCAAGTGTTCGAAGCATCTAATATACGTTGCTGTGTCCGTTCATCTGTGACAGGAGATTGTAGATCCCAAGTTGGGGGAATTGTACATATTTTTTACAATGTGAATTTGACATGTTTTTCTTGCTAAGTGGTTATACAAGTCATACGAGGCTGGCAACCTCAACAGATGAAAATAATATATTCATAAACCACTACAGCAAGCGCTGGTGATTGCTTCATGCTAATTCGTACAGAAAACTGAAAGCAGAAGTAACCCCAGACTCCAAATGGAGCAGTGAGGAGTGATGATTACATCACATGTGCACAGTGTTTATATTTTCATTTTTGAGCTATTTGTAAACCTCAGGCACAAGCAACTCACACTGTCCAGATATATTTCTCCCATTAAATTAACCAGAAGAATAAAGGTGATTTCTAATCATATTCCCTGAGTTATGCTGTATATGCTCAGGGAGAATAAAATCTCAGAGGCAAAACTGGTGGGTGGACAGCGTGAAAAGGCATCTGTTTAATCTTCCGACAACAATGTACTTAGCAGAGGCATTTGTTCTTTTATTTTCTCTAAAGTTCGTTGTAAGAGACCAGTTGGTAGTAAGAGTTTCTATGCCACTAGTTTGTAATTCAAGTGCTGGGATTCAACACTAACCACCTACATTGGGTGAGTTGTGTAGAGAAGTGCCCTCATAACAAAAGACTTGATATTAAAAGGCGAATTCACAGACTTTTATAATTCCCCTTTCAAGTCGCTATGAAGACATTTTAAATCTAAATTTCACCTATCATTCATATTTATTTTAAACTGATAAAGAATAATTGATTATCAAATTTGTTACATGTTATGTTACAAATTCAAAGTTGATTCAATTATTATAGTTATGAGAGTGTACGTATATATATCAGACTCTTTAACATATATTTACATCTATAGAGTCATATATCAAGGTTTTACCTTGCTAAAAACCATAATGCAAGTAAAAGCTGAAGATAAACATGCAAGAGCAATACAGCGTTATATGTGGGAAGATAACACCAAGAGATGAACAGGAAAGAGTCTATCAGGGTGTTCTACCAAGACAAGAGACAAAAGACATTTGAGATCCAATTCAGCCAAACTTCATTGTGAAGATAGCAACTGATCTGATCATGTTGACCAGAGGGCAAATGAAAATACTCAATTATAATCATATGTATACCCAGTGTATCTACAGTAATATACTTGGTCCAAATGTTTAATAGTATTTCTCATCCATTTGTTTGCAATGGGAAAATAGCCTGTGAGTCATTTCATACTGTTGGTATAACCTTTCCAGTTTTCAATGCTGGGAGAACAGTAATAGGAAAATCTGTATAGAGCATTAAAATTGGAGGTAACTGAACAATACCCCCCCACATCGAACAAGTGTTTGGCCCTTTTACATTCCTTATACACTAGGGGGAAGGCCCACCTGGGTCCACTTGCACTGGGAATTGAACCTTATTCACAATTCCTAAACTGGCTCTTCACGCTTGTTTTTATCCATTCTACCAAGTTGATGAGGTTATGAAAAAATGAAAGTGACATCCAGGTTTTCCCACACTGCTTTTGCACTAGCAGGCATAAACCTTAAAGAATTTTTTTTTCATCCAAGAAGTAAGCGAGTTCATCATCAGTCAAACCAATTTGAATAATCTCAGCGCTCTGGACTGAATCCTGGCTGAGATCTTCGGAATCTTGTCTGTAGGAACTGTGTACTATTAATAAACTGATAAAGAACTCTCACACCCCTATTCCCATCCAGTTAATTTTCACAACTTTTTTATGTGATGAATTATATGCCCATAACAAAGAATAATACAAATAAACACCTTCAGAGGCGCATTCTTCTTCTTCCTCAATCGCCCTCAGACTTCTACATTAATGATTCTAATAAAAGCAGTAGTCAGTTCAAGGTCCCTGACATCTCCAAACAGTTTTTCATGCAGAGAAGTAGGTTGTTGCCATATGCTACTCCATTCACTGCTCTATGTTGGACAGTACTGCAGCAGATGTTTGGCTGGTGATCTCCCCTGGCCAAGATTGACATTTACAAAAGGTGTATGAATGCTGACATACCTCATTGTTAAGACACTCTGCCATTCCATGCAAGTTGCACTTGTAGTTTGTTCTCTCAGAGACACAAATGGGGCACTCAGCCACATGACTAAAGAAATCATCTTGTGTGGCTGTGGAAATCATACAAAAAACATAACAGGCAAAACAAACCCATGACTAAAAACATTTTAAAATATTAGCTTTAAGCCACTCCAATTTTTTTCATTACCACATTGCTTCTGCTTCTGTTTTCCATTAACAGCTGTTCTTCTTCTTCTTCCGTCCTTAGCCAACGACCGGCAAAGCAGTCAGTGGCCATTACGCCTAGTGGCGTCTTAAGGGCAACAGCGAATAGACTTTCTTTGCCGTTGTTCCCATCACGCCTAATGGCGTCTTTAGGGCAATGACAAATCAATCCGTTTGCTGTTGTTTCCGTAATCAAAGTGACTGGCAAACGGGTGATCAGCCCGTTGGGGTATTAACAGCTGTAGACATCAGAAAATGACAAATGCCTAACAAAATAGTTACAGCCACAAAGGGTGAAGAAGAAAAAAATATTTAGCTGAATACCCACAACATATATATATATTTTTTTTAAAGGAAATTACATATTTTTAGTTCATACATAATCAAACAAAGCATAAAGAAAGCCTTGAGAACTAAGCAGGATGAAGCTCATGCACTAAAGAGAGTACACAGACATATCAAGGTGTCAGACAACTACTTATGCTATGGATTTCAATATCTACACACCTTCACACTTGGCTCGTACCACTAGAGGACGACCACAGCATACAGTAGCAGACAATAATTGACTATAACACCTTTGACAGGTAAGTTCCCTTTTAATAACACATTGCCCCCAATGAAGCCCCACACGGCTCATAATACATATGAAATACACTGGCTACAAATGCCAATACAGCTTGCATTAATAACAACTTAATAAATAAATATCATACCCACTGGTATGGCCATCCTGAATGGACATCACAATGACTTTCGCTCACCGGCGAAAACTTATGTACTAGGAATAGGCAAAAACTAAATCACAACTGACTTAACATCACCGATCTACAAAAATGCCGCTAGAAAAAATACATTAACATTCTAGCAAAATGCACTACATCCAAAGATCACATGAAGGAAAAAACCAGCACCAAATCAGAACGACGATGGCAGACTCACTGCAGCAAAACGCTGACAGGGAACAACAAAACGACCTATCCCGGTCGATGGCCAGAAAGTCAACTAACTTTTTGCGCCAGAATTTGCGTCCACTTCCTTTCCCGGTCACCTGAACAAACGGGTTTTTTATTCTATCAGTGTAGCCACTCACAGCGTGACCAACATAATATTTTGTCGAACATATATACTGTGACACAAGGATAATAAAGCATTAAAATGAAGACATAAAATAAACAGAAAATACCTATATGCAAAATATTCAATTCCCATCCTCATAAATAATCATAAAACAGGAAAAGATGTCATGACAAGCAAACAAAAATGAGAAACAAAATATATAACTAAAAGGAGCCTTGGTACAAAATGCAGCAGATAGATTTAGTTGTAGCTGAACATCGTTGCAAGTATTGGCTGAAATGAAGAACAGTGAGCTGTCTGTTCGGTACAGCCTTAAAAAAGAATTCAGGTGCGCAGTAATAAGGGGCAAGGGTTAGGTTTAAATATTCTAAACCTAACCCTTAATCCTAACCCTAATGCCATTGGCAACTTACTGTGATGACATCGAAGAACACGGCCCACTGTTCTTTGTTTCAACTCAAGTATCCTAGTGTAGAGGGTCCTTAGTAGTTACCGGGAATCTCTAAGCAGACAAATAAAGAACAGGACTACTACACCCTCAGGCATGCTGTAAGAGGCAACGTGGTCGCTGGCAATCTCATCGTGTCAAATAAATTGTTATAAAAACAACCCCTTCAACAGCACATGTATACTTTCATGCAGGCTTTCTGCAAAGGCACCTGCTGCATTGGTGGCTCCATGGGGAACCAAAAGGGACATGATGTTGATGTCAAGGTTTATTGCTTCTGGTTGATATGGGTGTACTCTTAACAAACAGACAAATCCCTCCTGCTTCCCTTTTTTTTGGACAAAGTATCTCGTTCAACCCGTGATGGGCTATAATTAGGATATATAATGTAGTAAATTCAAGACAATAAAATCTGATTTCTGATATCTAAATATAATATCTTCTTCCCCCCTCCACTGTCCAAATAGAGTAAATCAAAACCAAAATTGTGTGAATGTATGTGTGTGTGTGACCTCGCCTTTCCTAGAATCAAACAAACAATAAAAATAAAAAACAAATACGAAAAAAAAAAAAAACCCAAGTAAAGTCTCTCACAACTGTCTGTTGTTAACAAGGTGAAAAAGCCCAGGGTTGTCTGAGATTACACCAAATCCATCAATTATCTGCCATCATCCACACATGGGTGACAAAGCCCGGTGGGTGTCCAAGATTACATCAAATCCATCAATTATCTGCCATCATCCACACATGGGTGACAAAGCCCGGTGGGTGTCCAAGATTACATCAAATCCATCAATTATCTGCCATCATCCACACATGGGTGACAAAGCCCGGTGGGTGTCCAAGATTACATCAAATCCACCAATTATCTGCCATCATCCACACATGGGTGACAAAGCCCGGTGGGTGTCCAAGATTACACCAAATCCATCAATTATCTGCCATCATCCACACATGGGTGACAAAGCCTGGTGGGTGTCCAAGATTACATCAAATCCATCAATTATCTGCCATCATCCACACATGGGTGACAAAGCCCGGTGGGTGTCCAAGATTACATCAAATCCACCAATTATCTGCCATCATCCACACATGGGTGACAAAGCCCGGTGAGTGTCTGAGATTACACCAAATCCATCAATTATCTGCCATCATCCACACATGGGTGACAAAGCCCGGTGGGTGTCCGAGATTACATCAAATCCACCAATTATCTGCCATCCGCCATACAAGCACCCCATCAGACTACCTCTTATCCTCACACCATCATTGATCCTTATAAATTAATTTTAGTTCTTGTTATATAATGTTTTACTATATTGTGCAATTATCTAGGTCTTTCTATTCTCAACACCTGTTCCACAGTTATGGATGAATTGCATGCCTGTAAATAATCTAATATTGGTTTTCTCTGTTTTTGATATTTCCTACATTTTAGTAGGAAATGCTCTATATTATTTTTTTCTAGATACTCTGTACAGTAAGGCTCTTCTATTCTAAAATAGCCCATTCCTAGCTGCAGTCTAAGAAGTTTCTTATTGCTAGGAATTTTTAGTTCCCTAGATACCTGACATGTTCTTGTTGGGGGTCTTGAACAATTTATCTGCATGTCTGCCCTTCAGCCTTCCATCCCACTTTACTGCCCATTCCTCAGTTAAGATTAATTAAGCTTTTGATCTCTGTATTACTCATCACCACATTTATTTGGTTTTTATTATTTCTATTGTATTCTTTATACTGATGAGCTTAAGCTGTTGTGAAAGTCAAGAACAATTTAGTAAAACTAAATAAAACAAGTTTTTTTTCTTTTTTTAAAGTATCCCAGTCAACCCGTGATGGGTTATAATTAGGACATATGGTGTACTAATTCAAGTACATAAAGTCAGGTTTCCAGTCCCCAAATATAGTACCTTCTTCCCCCCTCTACTCAGTCCAAATAGAGTAAATCAAAACTAAATTTGTATGAATGTTTTTGTGTGTGACCTCCCCTTTCCAAGAAACAAACAAACAATAAAAGACAAACAAATAAAAAAAATAAAAGGAAGTCCCTCATAACTACCTTGTTGTTAACAAGGTGAAAATGGGTGACAAAGCCCGGTGGGTGTCCGAGATTACATCAAATCCACCAATTATCTGCCATCAGCCATACAAGCACCCCATCAGGCTACCCCTTTTCCTCACATCATCATTGATCCTAATACATTAATTTTAGTTCTTGTTATAAACTGTTTTACTATATTGTGCAATTCTCTATGTCTATCTATTCTCAACATCCGTTCCACAGTAAAACAAGTGAAAATATTTTGTGATTAACCACATTTAATCAAGCTTGTTATGACAAGTACTCTAAAAGTGTAATGTAAATATATTCACACACTGTATTACAGAAATAAACAAATATCTCTGACAAATATGAGCAGCTCTTAAACCTAGAACTGAACACACTAAATGTAGTAAAACATGATAACGGTGCCAAAGTTTACATAGAAAAAAATGAAAGTGGCATTTTAATGGAATTACAAGATTCCAAACTTACAAATGCATGATCCAAAAACGGAGTCTTCTGCTTCTTTATATGGTCTCCCATTGATATCATTTACACATGTCATGTTAATCTGAACTCTTCTCACTGGTTGAGATTCTTCCCATTGCTTTAGCGCCCAGGTATCACAGTCACATTGGACAGGGTTATCATCCAGATTTCTACATTAAATAGAACATGATCTTAATGATACTTACTTATATCAACATAATCTATGTTTCTATTAATTAATGTATTCATTTACCCGTTTAGTTCTCACTGCTAATAACTTTATTTACACTAAATGCTCTCATGATGCAGAAGATAATTTTTTTTCAATAAATCTGACAGTTGAAAAGTTTGCACTGTACTGATAAATATTTTGGCAGTAAGGATGTTTGCATCACATTGGTAAATATTTTAAGAGTTAAAAAAAATGAAAATATCAAACTATATTTACCAATACTTACACTTTTCACTGTTAGTAAATTATTCACCAACAGATGTCTCCATCACTTTCCTCCATATAATGCGGTCAGTTGCAATAATAAATAAACATGCATGGAAGAGAACAGGACAACAACCAATATAGATGGAGATAAAAGGGAGAAAGTGGAGACAGCATGGTAGGTACTCCAAAAGCAGATACGGCCACAGGGAGGTAAGTTTTAGCTCCATTGTACAAGGTCTCTGCTTTGTGAGTGGGATGACTGGTTCCCTCCCTTGCTGCCCTTGCCTTTTTTAATTTAACTCAAAGCCAAAGTCTGGAATCCATTTACAGCTGGGTTTTGAACCCGGTAACTTTGCCTAAAACCTTGAACAGAAGGCACCGTAAAGGAGGCTTGTTGTGAATTTATTGAAGGCCTATCTCCTCACGGCCGGTATGATGCTGACCACATCACCCCTAGTGAAAATATGGGCCTAACACCATATTCCCAATGCCTCAATGGGCGTGTAACGGGATCCTTTACCTTTTTTTACCTATTCTCCTCAGGGAGCTAAAAGGGAATGAATGACTAAATGAAAGTTTCTAATTTCCCACAAAATAATTAACATATCTCTTGCCACATTTTGTTTTAAAAAAAAAAAAAAACTACCCAAAGGAATATATGAAAGGAATGAAAAATAAAATGACAAACAAAGACGATAAGAGTGAAAGACACAGATATGATAAATGATACTACTGCATCTGAGGTCCCTAAGGCAGTCTAATGTTGATTCGACATTATTCTGGCAACTCCTGCGACGTGGCTAGTACCAAACTGTATCGGCTACTGCCGTTCCTTTGGATCTACCAGCTGTGTGGAGAGGGGGAACATGCTGCATGGGCAACAGCTTGATCTCCATATAACTGTGCCCAAGCTCGCGCCCTGGAGAGGACACTCCAGCTTCACCCTATAGGTGTCAGCAAAACACGGGAAGTAGCAGTTACCGGTTATAAGCATTTTGCCCAACTGGCATAGGGCATGGCGCCAGGGGCTACTTCCGACAGTGGGAGAGGTTCTAGGATCTCACTGGACAGCTACCGCCCGCTTCAAGCTGGGCAGCCCCCAGTCAATAAGGTGTTGTCCCGCCACTGTCTGCTTTTTCCATTGGGTGCATGGGGATTAGGGTCAAACCCGAACTGTGGACGGAAAATTTTGCACCAAGCAATTATCAGAATAATAGAAATAAGCAAACTCTCAGATTGGGATGCTGGAACGTCCGGACTATGTTCACTGGACTATCCAAAAACCTACAGGACGTAAACGATGTACGGAAGACAGCCATAATTAATGATGAGCTTAAACGACTTCAGGTGGATATAGTTGCACTTCAGGAAACGCGCCTGGCGGGCTCTGGAATGGTGAGCAAGAAGGACTACACATTTTATTGGCAAGGGAAAGATCTTAATAAAACTAGAGAACACGGAGTAGGTTTTGCGGTCAAAAAATCGTTACTAAAATGGTTGAACCAGGCGAGAATGGATCAGAACGCCTGTTAACGCTCCTCCTGCAAACTAGCACAGGTCCATCACCCTTGTCAGTGTGTATGCTCCTACTCTGTAATCTGCCTCAGAAGCTAAAGATGAGTTCTACGAGAATCTAGCAGCAGTCATCAAAAGCATACTTAGGCAAGAACAGCTTGTTCTCCTTGGTGACTTTAACGCTAGAGTGGGTGCCAATAATGTTTCATGGCCTTCATGTCTGGGCAGGTTTGGTATTGGCAAGATGAATGAAAATGGACAACGGCTCTTAGAGCTGTGTGTCCACCATGACCTCTGCGTGACCAACACCTACTTTCAGACAAAACCCCAGCATAAGGTGTCATGGAGACACCCACGATCCAAGCACTGGCACCAACTGGACCTGATTCTCGTCAGAAGGCCACTTCTCAGGTCTATGCTCTCCACGCGCTCATACCATAGTGCAGACTGTGATACAGATCACTCTTTGGTTTGCTGCAAAATCAGAGCACAACCAAGAAAACTCTATCATGTCAGACATGAAGGGAAACCACGCATTGATACCAGCAAGATGTCAGACCCTGTCATGATCGCTCAATTTACAGCGACCTTCAAGAAAGTGCTCAGCAGCCCTCAGCATGGTGATACTATTACAGAGAACTGGGAGCATCTACGGAACACCATTCAAAGTACTGCACTTGCCACCTTTGGTAAGAAAACGGCAAAGTCAAATGACTGGTTTGATGCTTCATCAGATGTGATGGCACCTGTCATTGAAGCTAAGCGCAGTGCTATGAATGAATACAAACGTTCACCGAGTGCTAGAACCCTACAGATCCTGAAGGCTACGAGAAGCAAAGTTCAACAAACTGCTCAACGCTGTGCAAATGACTATTGGCTCCAGCTCAGCGAGAGCATCCAGATCGCAGCGCAAACAGGCAACTTAAACAAATGTATGACGGAATAAAGAAAGCACTTGGCCCCCAAAAAAGTAAGACTGCACCGCTAAAAATCATCAGCGGAGAGAAGCTAACTGATAAGGGTAAGAAGATGGAGAGGTGGGTCGAGCACTACTCTGAGCTTTATGCTAGAGAAAATACCGTTACGCCTGCAGCCCTTGATGCTGTCAAATGTCTGCCAACTATGGAGGAGCTGGATGCCGAACCAACATTAGAGGAACTCAGCAAGGCCATTGATAGCTTGGCCTCTGGCAAAGCACCAGGCAGTGATGGGATTCCTCCTGATTTAATCAAATGCTGTAAGAGCACGCTATTACATCCCCTGCTTAGGATGCTGTGCCAGTGCTGGGAAGAGACAACTATTCCTCAAGACATGCGAGATGCCAAGATTGTAACACTGTATAAAAATAAAGGAGACAGAAGTGATTGCAATAACTACAGAGGCATCTCTCTTCTTAGTATTGTTGGTAAGGTTTTTGCCAAAGTCATCTTAATGCGACTACACAAGTTAGCTGAGCGCATATATCCTGAGTCACAGTGTGGATTCCAAGCTGGTAGATCAACAACAGACATGATCTTCTCTCTCCGCCAGCTTCAGGAAAAATCAAGAGAGCAGAAAAGGCCTTTATATATCGCCTTTATAGACCTCACAAAAGCATTTGACCTGGTTAGTAGGGATGGACTCTTCAAAATCCTCCTGAAAATAGGCTGCCCTTCTAAAATGCTGAAAATGATAAAGTCATTCCATGACGACATGAAGGGAACAGTCCAATATGCTGGAAGCACGTCACAGCCCTTTGACATACGAAGTGGCTGTGATAAACGAGCGCAAAGGCCTTATTGCTCTATCTTTTCCTACATCTTTCGTATTGTATTTTCTCCGACATTTGCTTTTTCATCCCACATTTGTGATCCCACATTTGCTATTTCATCGTTGTGATTACTCGCGACCGGTATCTAGAGAACCACATTAGTTCTTTCATCGGGGGAAATAAAGTCCTTTGATTGAGTCCCAATACCTGACATTATCGTTTGAAGCCCACATTGCATCGTGATAAATCTGGTAAAACACATCTGGTCATCCCAATCAGACATCTGGGCATGCTGTAATTGCAGTGGACCATTGTTATCTTTGCGGCTAGCGACGGGTCACCACATGGGACGCCCAGATTGGCCAGGTGAAAACATCTCATGCTGTAATGATGTATCTTTGGTTGGCCGCTGTTCAGACAAGCGTTGGGTTACCACATTGGACGCCCAGCTTGGCCAGGTGAACAATTAGCAATCAGAGAGTAAGGTGACAGCAATTTGACAGCACTTTTGCATTAGCCCGCCAATTATCTCCATACCTGTTTGTCAAACCACACCCACGTTTGGACTGACAGGGGACAAGAGCGATCCTGTGAATGAGTGACCAGAGGGGCTATTAAGGATTGGTTGGTATGGGCGGAGCTAGATGTCGGATCCAAGAAACACACATTGGACGTCCAGAAATATAATCTACTGCGTAGCTTTCTAGAGGAAGGAGTCCAATTTGTTACATTGTGAGGAAGAGATTAAACCCAAAAACGCCTAGCCTAAACACACGTGTTTATTCAGAGTAGATATAATTCAGTTCTGTGATGAATTGTGTTCTTAACTCATTAACTACCGCAAGCCGCTGTCAGCGGCTCACAACATAATCACATTTGGACCGCAAGCCGCTCAGGGCGCCAATCTAATTTTAGTAATAAAACGAATGAAAAATGTACTGAAACACTCTTTCATCTGGTTCGAGATTTTAATTTGCCACTGGAAAACCAATTCCCAAAGCATGGTTGTTGTAGAACACTGAAAAATTAATATTATGTTCATATTTTTCAGCGTTTTGGGTTAGTTACCAAATCGTGTAAAACTGTTTACCGTGGCAACTAGTACTAGGACTACAAAAAATGCGTGTACATCTCGTCTAACGGCTGAATAGGATAGAAACATGTTTCAACAATTGACTGAAAGATCTAGCGACGAGGACAAGAGTGAAAACGGTGTGCACATTGATTGAAATTTTGATAGAGATGGGGCGCAAGCAGTTATAATTGTGAAAATATTGCAAGTCCTCGGCCATCGGAGGGCCGTTAAATAGCAACAACCTCTATTAGAGTTGCAACCAATGTTTATTGTAATAGTACATTCATTTATCTTTGAAATGACGTGTAATTCATACAAATCAGTAAACAATTACGAAAACTACAGCTTACTTTGTGCAAACACCTACAGGATGAAAATGGGAAAAAAATTTAATTCGGCCACAGTGTGTTTTTTAATTCGGTAGTTAATGTGTTAAAGGATTTTGCGAAGGGAAAAGAGTTCATCAGAAGTCTGAGTCTACACGCAACGTGTCTGACGTCTAACCAGAAATAAGTTCTAACGGACATTTGGCTAGCAGAATTCGCCATAGGACATCTTTCATTCCTCAATTAAAAAGGAATATTGTCTCACCCACAAGTCAGAAGGTGGACGCAGCATTTTTCGTCACCCATATACTGCTGGCTCACAAGTTTAATACATCGTTATCACAAGTTCAATACCGAGTCATCATAAATTCAAATCACTCGAAAGATCATTATTATCTGAAGCAAAAGAGCTCAAAAGTGGAATCTCTCTCACATTTATACCAAGTGCAACACACTCTTAAGCGCATTCTATGAAGCAGACTCTAAAATATATTTTATGAATCACGACTACATACGCAAGATTATGAGTCTACATATCACTAACATTTCGTGAAGATATCCAGTCTGGCCAGTACCCTCAGGAGATTAGACAACAGACCTTTTGTTCATATGACAGCTATTAACTGTTGATCAACACTACAGAGATATACTCAAACAGTGAAGGAATTTATATATCTCTCGTCAACGTTCTCAGTCCGACAACAGTTTTCATCAGAACGTCCTCGACTTAGAGATACCCCACTCGGCATAACGTATAACAACTTGGGACAGTGTATGCATACATGTGAATCGTCATATCAATGCGAAGCATTTAGAGACACATGGACTGTGTAGATTACTCACCATTTTGGTAACACATATCATATCACATCATCATCATTTCGCTGTACACCAGTTCATTCTTAATTAACTACTACTTAATTAACTGGAATTTTATTATCTCATCTGTGTGTTTGGCGTGAATCGTCTTTCACCATCATCATGTTCAAACCATTACTAACCCTATGTGTGTGGATATTTCATTAATAAACCCAACGATCGTTTGATCATTATCTAGTTTATTAATGTATCACTCGTGCTGTCGGTGTTACATATTCACCTATAGGAACATTTCTCTACTCAGATGAGGTTGGGGGCTTTTTCTTTACGGGATCTAAGGGCAGAAGCTAAGGTCGTGGGGAAACAGAACTCTTTCTATAATTAATTAGAAAACACTGTCTAGTGGAAAGTATTCGCATTCCTGTCTTCTTGTCCCTATCTCGAATAGGTCTTTATTCTTTCTTAACGAGCCAATTTCTAGAGACCTTATATCTAATATCTCATAGACTATTCCTCGCAAAAACTACTGTTGTAGTTGCCTCAGTACTCACCACACGACAGTGGCGTTAAACAAGGCTGTGTTCTGGCTCTGACCCTCTTCGGGATCTTCTTTGCCTTACTCTTGAAACATGCATTCAGAGATGCAACTGAAGGAATATGCCTTCACAAAAGGTCAGATGGCCGTCTGTTTAATCTTTCAAGGCTGAAGGCAAAAACACAAATCAGAAGGGTCACTATAAGAGACTTGTTGTTCGCTGATGATGCTGCAGTTGTCACTCAAAGCCAACAGGAGCTTCAGAACTTGATGAATCGCTTCTCTAAAGCATGCAAGGACTTTGGCCTCACAATAAGTCTAAAGAAAACGAATGTGCTGAGTCAGGATGCGGGTGCTGCACCAGTTATCACTATCGATAACTATGAATTGGCAGTGGTGCACCACTTCACTTACCTAGGGTCTACCATCAATGACAAACTCTCACTGGATACATAAATCGTCAGCCGCATTGGCAAAGCTGCAGCTACCTTTGCCCGCCTCACATCGCATGTTTGGGGAAACTCCAAACTCACAATGAAGACCAAAGCTGCGGTATATAATGCCTGCGTCACCAGCACACTCCTATATGGCAGTGAGACCTGGACGACCTATGCTAAGCAAGAAAGAAGGCTCAATACCTTCCATTTACAGTGTCTACACCGCATCCTCAACATCTCGTGGAAAGATAGTGACAAATGTCGAGGTGTTGTCACGTGCTGGCCTTCAAAGTATGTATACACTGCTTAGACAGCACAGACTTTGCTGGCTTGGCCATGTTCGCCGCATGGAAGATGGTCGCATCCCAAAAGATATCTTCTACGGACAATTAGCAGATGGCAAGAGAACAGTTGGGCGACCACAGCTGAGGTTTAAAGATGTGTGCAAGAGAGATATGAGGGCACTGGACATGGATCCAGAAACATGGGAGGATGAAGCTGCCGATCGCACAAAGTGGCGATGCTATTTACGGCACCACCTTAGATTGGGCGAAGAGAGGCTCACACAACAAGCAGAGGAGGGGAGAAAACGTCGAAAGGAACACCAGGAAAATAAGCAGCTGAGGGCTGCCACCTCAGGGGCGCATTCCCATAGTCAGTTATGACTGAAGGGGCTATTATTATCTGAACTTTTTTATTTTGGTTCTCCTATTGTCTACATCATCATCATCATCAGTTGCCATCTCCACAACGAAGGTTGGCTGTAATGGATCTCCAACGTCTTCTGTCTCTTGTCTTGGTGGTGCACTCTGATAGACTCTTTCCTGTCCATCTTTTGATGTTATCTTCCCACTTATAGCGCTGTCTTCCCCTTGCACGTTTGCCTTCAACTCTCCCTTCTGTTATGGTCTTCTGAAAGGTGTTATGCCTTTTTATGTGGCCAAAGTATTTTAGCTGCCGAACTTTGACCTCCCTCATTAGTTCTCTTTTCATACCTAGATTTTCTAGGACCTCCTTATTTGTTTTCATCTCTTTCCATGAGATACGCCCCATTCTTCTATATATCCACATTTCAAGAGCCTCAATTCTTTCTTCCAAATGCTTATTCATCGTCCATGTTTCTGCACCATACAGAAATGCAGAATATATAATACACTTTATGATTCTCAGTTTTAATTTGTGAGATAACTGTTTGGATGTCAGTATATGTTTCATGTTGTTGAATGTAGCTTTGGCCATTCCTATTCTCTTCTTGATTTCTGTTTCACATCTGCCATCTTCTGTTATTATATGACCAAGATATACGTAGCTCTTGACTTGTTCCAGGATTTTCCCATTTACGCTTATCTTTAATGTGGGTTTATCGTCTGTTTTGCTAATTATCATAGTTTTTGTTTTCTCAATATTAATGTCCAGTCCATATTCATGACTTATACTGTTCACTTGCTTCACTAGTTCTTGTAACTCCTGTTCGCTTTCAGCTAACAACACGGTATCATCTGCATATCTAAGGTTGTTTATTGACCTTCCACTGATTTTCAGTCCTGGTATTTCCTGTATCTGTTTGAAAATTTTTTCGGTGTATAAATTAAATAGGCAGGGGGACAGCACACAACCTTGTCTGACACCTCTTTTTATGTCTATGTATGGTGAATAATTCCTTCCAGATCTTACTGTGGCAGTTTGCTCCCAATAAAGGTTACTGAGTATTCTTATATCCTTTCCATCAATACCTATGTCCTCGAGGCATTCAATTATTTTCTCATGATGGACTCTGTCAAAAGCCTTCTTATAGTCAATGAAGCACATATACATACTTTTTTTGACCTCTGTATATTTTTCTGCTAATATTCTTAGGCAAAATATTGCCTCTCTTGTTCCACTGTTCCATCTAAAACCAAACTGTTCTTCTTGGATTTCACTGTCTACTTTACTTTTTATTCTTTCCTGTATGATTTTGAGCAGTATCTTAATTGCATGACTCATCAGGCTGATTGTTCTGAAGTCTGAACATTCTGTTGCATTTGGTTTTTTGGGCAATGTTATGAAAACTGATGTCTTCATGTCGTGTGGTATATATCCTGTATTGTATATATCGTTGCATATTTCTGTGATTGTATCTATACCAAAGCTCTCCAGAGCTTCTATCATTTCAATTTTTATGTTATCCATGCCTGCTGATTTTCCTTTTTGTATCATATGAATGGCATTCTCTACTTCTGATCTGAGAATGTTTGGGCCTTCATTAGAATCTGGTGATGAATTTTTACCTCTGTTGTCCTCGAATAGTTCTTTTACGTATTCTGTCCATCTGTTTGATATGTCTTTCTCATCAAGTAATATTACACCATTTTTGTTCTTGATACAGCTTCCTTCTTGTGCAAACCGCGACCGATTTGATAATTTCTTTATTTCTTCATGCATATCTCTTGTCATGTGCTTTGCTTCCAAGTCTTCTATTTCCTTGCATTTTGTTTCTATCCACCGTTTTTTTGCTTCTCTACACATAGTACGTATGTCATTGTCTATTGTTTTATATTCTGGAGTGTTTTTTGCTTTCTTTCTTTCTGCCATTTTATTCAAGATGTCATCTGTCATCCAAATTTGATTTTTCTTAGACTCATTTTTAGGTAAATTTGCATTTGCTGGTTGTATGCTTGTTTTTAAGCATTCCCATTTTGCGGTTGCTTTTTCTTCTGGGTTTTCTCTTCTATACTGCTCCATGCTTTCTGTCAATAACTGTTGATATTTATTTTTGACATTGATTAAATATTTCTGTTTTATATCTGGTTGTTTCAGCGCTGATATTTCTATCTGGGGTTCCTCCTGTCTTCTGTTTCCTGCTCTTTTCAGCTTTATATTTACTTTCATGACGACTGGATTGTGATCTGAATTTATGTCAGCGCCAGGATGTGTCTTTGCACTTGTGACACTGTTCTTAAATCTATGTTTTATCATGATATAGTCGATTTGATTTCGTGTTACATCTCCTGGGCTTTTCCATGTGTATAATTTCCTTGGGTGGTGTTCAAAAAAGGTGTTACATATGACCAGCTGGTTTTCTTCACAGAACTGGATAAGTCTGTCTCCTCTATCATTTTTTGTCCCTAATCCATACTGTCCTACTATTTTCTTGTATTTTCCTTTTCCTACTTTTGCATTCATATCACCCATTACTATCAACACATCTGTAGATTTGACTGGTTTAAGTGTTTGTTGTAGGATAAAGGATGTAGGATAAAGAGAGAGGGATAGTACCTCACGGTGAGAGACAGCCATGTCCTTTTTAGGATAGTCAGGATCCTATTTGGTTCTCCTCTCTTTATCTAGCTCATGTATGGCTCCTCGAATTGTCTACATGTGTGATTTTAATGCTAATATTAATAATCTTTATCTGTTTATACTAATACTTTGGTGTACAGCCTTTAGTCTGACCATTCATTATCACCTATCCTGCTAATAACAATAGCAGTGGTGAAAAGGGAGAATTCATGAAAATACTTTCTTAAGTAAAAACATTTAGAATCAAACTTCTAGCCTTTTCCTGTTTAGTTCCTTAAAGATGAGAAGAGGAAAAAATATAAAAAATAATGAAAACAAAAGACGAATGAAAGCTTCAAAAACTATAAGAACAATTTATATAAATAAGCTTGTATTGTTCCTTATTTTCTTTCTTTCAATGCTTTAGATTTTTGTCATTTTTTTTTTCACCACGCAGTGAAAGATTATGAGTTATTGATATCAAGATGAATTTTTGAGCACATGATTTTCCAAAATATTTCTTAAATGACAGATGTAGAAATATGGTTCAGAACAAATAAAATAGTAAGGAAATATGGAAGGCAATTAACACCTTAGCGAAAAAAACGTAATGCACCAACTCATTATCTTCCAACACTTCATTTACTTGCACAGACTTCAGCAATCACTTTCAAGCAGAAATAAAGTCTGAAATCCACAATACCACATTCACCTAGTGACTTAGACAAACTTTCAGCATTCTGTGAGGACAAATGTACAAACTCAGTTCCACCCGACATTCCTTTTATGACAGTTAATGAAGAGTATAACTATCTTCTTGGTCTTAAAGATAATAGCTCATCAGGGCTTGATGGACTTAGCAATACAATACTGCATTATGCTGCACCAGCTATTAGTGATTCACTAACTTATATAGATAAAATCAGTGTATCGCTAAGAGTTATTTTCCTTCGGCCTTTCAGATCGCCGAAGTAAATCCCCTCTTCAAACCTGGTTCATCAGATATCAGTAACCTCGGCAACTATAGACCAATTTCTCTGATATCATCGCTATCTAAACCACTGGAAAAGCACACACATAAAACAACACTACAGTATCTAGTTAGCAGCGACTTGCTAACTGACAGTCATTCGGGGTTTAGACAAAAGCATTCATGTCACACAGCTCTAACTAAGATGATAGACAACTTGCACCTAATCATCAATAACGATAACATATGTGGAGCAATCTTTGTAGACTTTAGGAAAGCATTTGATATGTTAGATCACGCTGTTTTAATAAGAAAATTAGAAACAATGAAATTAACTTTAAACTAGTTATATTATTTAAATCATTCTTGTCCAACAGACAGCACTTAGTGTCTTACAATAACTCCTTGTCAAGCCCAACTACTATTGACACTGGTGTTCCTCAGGGCTTTATTCTCAGTCCTCTACTTTTCTTTTCCATTTACATAAATGACCTTCCACTACACATAATGCACTCATCCTGCGACCTATTTGCCGATGACTGTACCATTTACACTAGTGATAAAAGTTGCAACACACTAGAAATATTATTACAAAGCGATACAGACAATCTTATTAAGTAGAGCAACGAACATCACATGCAAATAAATACACTTGTATCATTAAAACAAAATGTATGATAATATCAACTAGACAGAAATTACAAAACATACAGAAAACAACATTTCAACTCTATATTGGTACCTCACTAATTGAAAACATAAATAAAACATTGGGACTAATAACTGACCAACATTTAAGTTGGAATTTGCATGTACAAGCACTGACCAAACAAACGGCACAAAATGTTTACCAGTTAGCTAAAACATTTCCTAGATGAGGAGACACGAAACATGTTCTATACATCCCAAATACAAACACATCTAGACTATTGTTCCACAATTTGGGATGGCTGCTCCATGTCCAACACTAAAAGACTATATTCATTATAAAAACGTGCAGTGCGCCTAGTTTCAGACAAAAACCTCACACAGTGTGTAGACCCATATACATATCTTAACATATTACCAATAAGAGTTATCTACCCTTCCAAGATGGAGGTGAAATTCGTTTCTCACCTTAGACGCCGAAAGAAAAACATCAGGAATGTGTATATTTCGATGGATATCACCATGTTATGTTAAATTATAGAATAAAAGATACACCAGAGTATCTAGTGGTGTAGATATTTTCCTATAACTGACCTCGAAACCCTCGAATCGGTCGGTTGGATCGGAGGGTTGATCAGTGAGTTAACAATTCACTATCGTAAAACAAGCTATTGTTACCGAAACAGAACCAGGCTCGACAGTAAACATGACTCACTCTAATATCTTGGGGGCTAAGGAGATTTCTAAAATTGGATACTGGAATGTAAGAACTATGTATCAAGACGGAAAATTGGAAGAAGTAATTAAAGAAATGGATAATTATAAGTTGGACTTATTGGGTGTCAGCGAGTGTAGATGGACGGGGAAGGGCATAAAATATATTTCAGAAGAAAAAAAAAGCAAATTATATACTCTGGTAGTAATGATAATCGTCACACAGAGGGAGTAGCCATCCTAATGACACAGAAAGCAGCAGCATCGCTTATCAGCTGGGTACCTATCAATGAGAGGCTAATATTAGCTAGATTTCAGACACGATTTTTCAAGCTCTCAATTGTACAATGTTATGCACCAACTAACGACGCTCTTGATACCACAAAAGATGACTTCTATGAAGCACTTCTAAGTACCATCAACACAATACCCAAGCATGACATAATAGCAGTCATGGGTGATTTTAACGCCAAAGTAGGTGACAACAACGATGGAGTACAAAGATATCTCGGTACTCATGGCATAGGCTGTTTGAATCAAAATGGCGAAAGACTTCTAGAACTTTGTGAAATATCAAACCTCGTTGTGGCAGACACCATCTTTCCACATAAGAATATCCACAAGATAACATGGAATTCACCTGATGGCAGAACTAAGAACCAGATAGATCACTTCTGCATAAGCGCTAAATTTCGCTCATCAGTTCAAGACGTCAGAGCATACAGAGGTGCAGAGATCGGAAGCGATCATAACCTCTGCATAGCTAAAATGAGAATTAAACTGAAGAAGTTATACCAACCGAATAAAAATAGAAGAATAGATGTACACAGACTGCAATCAAATGATATAAAGAAGGAATATAATGTCAAAATGAACAACTATTTCGATGCTTTAGGCAAAATTGACAACGATATCACCACCAAGACAATCGATACTAAATGGGAACAACTGAGAACAGCAATGACAGAAGCAGCTGTAGCGACCACCGGATACCTAGTACATAAAAAGAAAAAATGGATGAGAGAAGATACTTGGGATAAAATACAAGAAAGGAAAACAGCAAAACTTAAACTACTAGCGGCAAGTACACATAATGCAGTTGAATCTTGCAAACTAACTTATAACTTGTTAAATAAAGAAGTGAAGACAAAAACTCGAAGAGATAAAAGACATTTCATCAATGAACTGGCCGTAGAAGCTGAAAATGCTGCAAGAACTGGTAATAGTAGGTGCCTTTATCAAATTACAAAACAACTATGTCACCAGCCTACTGCTATGGAAACACCTGTTAAAGGTAAATTAGGGAATTCAATACCAACAGAAAAAGAACAAATGAAGAGATGGGCTGAGCACTTCATGGAGGTGCTAAACAGACCACCACCAACAGTAACACCTGATTTTAATAATGAAACATCCACAACCACCTTGCCAATAACTTGCAATGAATTCACGCTGGACGAGATCAAACAAGCCGTTAAAAGATTTAAAAATTTTAAAGCTGCTGGAGTTGACGAAATTTCAGGGGAAATGATTAAAGCAGTTAATGACAACAACCTCTTGAGAATTTTAGATATTATAAATGAAGTATGGAGAGAAGAACAACCACCACAACAATGGAAAGACAGTATTATTGTAAAGTTACCGAAGAAAGGTGATCTATCAGACTGTAATAACTGGCGTGGTATATCTCTATTATCAGTACCTGGAAAATTATTATGTTGCATGATGTTAGAAAGACTTAAATTGCATGCTGACGAAAAGATCAGAGAAGAACAAGCGGGGTTTCAGGCCGAAACGATCATGTATTGATCAAATATTCACACTAAGAACAATTATAGAAGAATCAGTGGAAAGGCAATCGCCACTTATTATCACCTTCGTCGATTTTCAAAAAGCCTTTGATAGTCTACACCGTCCATCATTGTGGAAGATACTTACAATCTATGGTTTTCCAACAAAATATGTGAATATAATCAAAGCGCTATATGACAATGCAAGATGTTGTGTTAGAACAAATAAAGGGAATACAGAATGGTTTACAGTAGAAACAGGGGTGAAACAAGGCTGTATTATGTCACCACTACTTTTTGGAATAGCTATTGATTGGGTTATGAGAAACTATACCCACAATGAACAATTGGGTATAAAATGGACAAATGGAAAATTCCTGGGGGACCTGGATTTCGCAGATGATGTAGCATTCTTAAGTTCAACACCAAGACAATCCCAAGAAGCAATAAATAATTTGTGTCATCTCTCGGTTAAAATTGGTCTCCAAATAAATGCCTCTAAAACTAAAGCTATGAACTTTTCTAACGAGACCTTTGATATCATCTTGAACGGGGGGGAAAAAAGGAAAAAACTACAGAAAGTTGAAAGTTTCAATTATTTAGGCAGTAAAATGACTCAGGATGGTGACACAACAAGAGAAAATCCATACTAGAATTGCTTTGGCAGCTAGCGCCTTCAATAGATTATCTAACATTTGGAAATTACGATCATTGAATATACATACCAAGCTTCGTCTGTTTAATTCAAATGTTATCTCAGTGTTAACATACGGCTGTGAGAGTTGGAAAATAACAAAATCATTGGAGAACAAGCTGAATACATTCGAGAACAAATGTCTTAGAAAACTCATGAACATCAGTTGGAAAGAATTCAAGACTAATCGACAAATAAGAGAAGACTCTAGGCAGAAATATGTCTCCGACTATATAAGGAAAAGACGATGGTCATATATCGGTCATGTCCTACGAATGCAAAACAACAGAATACCACTACAGGCGCTCACTTGGGTTCCTGAGGGTAAGCGGAAAAAAGGAAGACCAAAAGAAACACTCAGAAGAACAATAATAAGAGAAGGAAGAACGTTGGGCCTAAATAATGTGCAAGAGCTAAGAGGAGTGGCATCACAACGAATAACCTGGAGAGCACTGGTTTCTGCCTTATGCGCCGTGTTTGGCGCTTAAAGAATTTATTATTATTATTAATAAGAAAGCGCTTTCTCTTCAACAAAGCCAAATTTATTCACAAAATCCTATCACAGAATGCTCCAACGCATCTGTGGCCTATTTTCAAATACAATGAAAGACGCAGCTAACGCTTAAACAAATTACACATGCCCAAGCCTAGGCTTGACTTATTCAAGTTTAGCTTTTTCTGCTGCTCATCTGTGGAATAATCTTCCACACGACCCAAAAAAACACACTTAGTCCTTATTCATTCAATCACAGACTTTTCAAATACATCATGAGTGCAGATTATATGCCACCCTAATTTAGTTATGTTCTTAAATAATTATATAACATCATATGTAGGTTTTAAAGATAATTTTGCCCTGTTTAGTATTAATTATGATAAGGTACTGTAAATGTGTGTAACTGTTATTGTACTGTTACAATGTTGGGATTTTATTTTATTGTATTTTATTTTGATTTTTTAAAAAGTAATATTTAAGATACATGCGAGAATAAATGGATTCAGTATGGAAGACGAGAGAAAGGAAGGGCAAAATGTTAAATGGGCCTGCGTGCCCAATTCTAAACCCTTTGAAAATAAAGTTTGTTCATTCCTTCGAAGTTAAGAACAATGAAAGAAAAAACACAAGAAGCAACATAAGTCAACAGATAAAAAAAGAACAGTAAACCACTTAAAACTTAGCTTTGATGTTAAAAAAAATTCTTTGTAGCAAATACTATAGCTAACTTACAGGCCAGGATTGTAGCAAATATTAAATTCCTAACTTAGCAGGCTAGGAACCACTCATCAATATACCAAAATATAAAGGTAGTAACTGAACTTACACTGAAGCTACATAACCTGGAGAGCTGTTTAATTTTGACTTACTTCATTCATTTTCTTTTTATTCCTAGGTTTTCTAGGACTATTTGTATTCTTCTGTTTCATGAGATGTAACCCATTGTCTATATATCCAAATCTCAAAGGCCTCAATTCTTTCTTCTAATTGCTTGTTCACTGTCCATGTTTCTACACCATACAATAATGAAGAAAATATATATGTTTCATTTTATTATTCTCGGTTTTAATTTGTGAGTTAATTGCTTATATGTTAGTATTTGTCTCTTGTTGGTGAATGTAGCTTTGTCCATTCCTATTTTCTTCTTGATTTTTGTTTCGCATCTCCATTCTTCTGTTATTATGGCCAGAATATGAGAAATTCATAACTTGTTCCAGGATTTTCCAAATTTATTCTTATCCATAACATTTGAACATCATCTGCTTGGCTAATTATCAACAGAGTATATAAAGTACGAAATACGGCAGAAATATTATGACATTTTATTCATACTGGGGAAAAGAAAAAATGGGAATACTGCTGATATCTGAATAAATAACACACAAAAAGCCCCCTCACAACAGACTTAAATTATAGTGACTAATCCATGAAGGCCAATGCTCCTTGGGAGCGAAGGGTAATGAATAATGAACCCATGAGCAGAGCCAATTTTAAAACAATTATATCAGTTTTTACTATTATTTTTTTGGGCTCAACACCACTTTCATCATCACTACCCTTTAGCTCGCTGTGGAGCACAAGCATTCAATTACATTGTACTTCATGCCAGGCATTCCTATTCTGTGCAATCCTGTCAAGTTCTTTCTATCTCTTAATTACGCCTTTTTGAATTATGTCTCCTATTCTTTTCTTCATGCACTTTTGGGGCTCCATCTATTTCTTTTCAATTTAAAAGGACTGCCTTGTAGTACTATTAACTGGTATCCTCAAAGTGTTTCCTATCCAATGCCAACATCTCTTCAACACCACTTGTTCCCCTGGTACATTTCCGGTTCTTTCCATCACTTCCACACAGGTGATTTTGTCTCACATTTTAGTCATATTCTGTGCATAAATGTCTGACTTCTCGGTTGTCATTTTTCTTGTCCTCCCTGTTCAGAGCCATTAAATAGTGTGCCATGACATTTAAGTTGACATTTCTTATTGTTTTCATTTTGTTGGACTTTATTTCTTTTTCGTTTCCATGTATCTCCCAATGCAATGAAAGCCCTTATTGCCTTCTGTGTTCTGATTGTGGTATCACTATCCATTCTCCCAACTTTTTATGTTGCTGCCAGAATATATGTATTTATCCACATCATGTAGCTCATGCTGTGGAAGCTTTTGAGGATTGGGTCCAACAACCCCACTGCCCAACCCACATTTGCCTCTGCCGACATGCATGGCAGGCAGCAGTGTACTATTCTTTACTCCTCTTTATGGCGTTGATAAATATGGGCAAGGACATTGCATTAACTGTGCCGCAATCGTTATCTGCCATATGATTGCATACCTGTCAACTTGTACAGTTTTCCAGTACGATGTATTTTTAAATATACATTTATTTGTGTGCGGCTGTAGAAGCTCTTTGTATCTGTTTTTTTTTATATCAAGAAAAAAGTGACTAGAAATATTTACTTAATTTTTAAGGACTGTGTTTTTGTTTTTTTTAACCGTTTTTAAAAATCCTGGGATTGATTTCTCTGCATCTGTTTTTATGACAAGATCTCGTCCAGCAACCAATCAAATCCTTTTATACCCAAAGATTTTGCCGGCATGTCAAATGTTAAAATTCTCGTCCAGTTTGGGTGCTTAGCACTAATTATCATCAACCACGCTTGCAACTATCCCCAGACACTATTTTCAGAATTTCAAAAATATGCTAAGTATTCTTCTTCTTCTTCTTCCTCGTTCACCTTCAGACTTCCACATTTATGACTCTAATAAAGGCAGTAGTCAACTCAAGGTTCCCGACATCTCCAAACAGTTTTTCGTTGACAGAAGTGGGTTGTTGCCATATGCTACTCCGTTCATTACTCTAGGTTGGGCAGTACTGCAGGAGGTGTTCGACCGTCATCAGGCTGGTACCGCAGGTGCAGAGATCTGTTGCACCAATTTTGTATTTGTGGTATAGATGGTATCTCAATCTGTTGTGTCCAGTGCGTAGCCGAAAAATGATGACCTGTTCTTTCCTGGATAGTTGCTAAGTATTCAATATTGTGTTCATAATGTGGTGAAATATTGTCTGCTGCTGTTCGCTGTTTGTGACTGCAATGAAGAATAATGGGTTAGGTTCTTTGACGTCATCCAAATTATTCGCCAACATCGTTAGGGTTAGAATTGTGGTTAGGGTTTAGGGTTAGTATTCCTAAACCTAACCTTTACCACCTTTTACTGTGTCTCTGAATTCTTTTTTTAAGGCCATATGGAACAGACGGCCCACTATCTTCATTTCAACTGCTGTTTGTTTTGTTTTATTTTATTTACTATCATTTTTATTTGTCTGTCCAATTATCATTTCCTGTTTTATATATTTCTGATAAATTAATGTCTTACTATACTGTGTTCATAATTATTTTTAAAAAGTTTCTGTGCATAATCATTTCTGTTTCTAGAAAAAACCCATACAGTACTTTATTCCAGCGGTCAAGGTTCACTGTTTTATTGTTCAATAAAAGCTTGATCTATCACCACTTATCTACCAATTTTTTAAATAATAATGTTGTACATTTGTGTTACGTTTTTTCCCTCCCAACATTATTAGTTGAAATAATTAATGCATCGAATGATGGTTGAGCCTATTTCAATGAAACAACAGCTTGCAGATAAGGTCATGGTAGTAGCAGCAATATTCTATGCAAGGAATGAATTACTCAATTTAAAAACTAGCCTAATTAAAAACTTTTTTTTCATTGAAATAATGATGGGGCAGTGCCTTATCAGAGTGCATGAATTTACAACTACTAGCATATTTTTACTTTTAAACAAGGCAGTGTTTATGTCTTCATTTTATTACATTATATATATATACAAAACTAACACAAACACCACTATCTTATGAAAGCAGTGATAACTTTAAAGAATATAACATATATTTTAAATATCATCACTCACAACATTTCCCATACACATAAAGAACAGCATAAGACTTTATTAGTATGTTTAACATTTTATTTCAAATGCTTATTAATTCATATATGTCATTCGTCGTTTAAAAACTGTATCGAATATAATTTATTAATATATTTTTTTTCCGTGAGGTTTTTTGGGTATTTGTCAGGTTTTTATTGGTCCCACATACAGGTTTCCATCTCAGAAGGTTGACGTGTATGTGATTGCTATATTTATCTTATGCAATTTAGATGTTCTTGTTTAGACCAGTGCAATGTGTGTTATGATTAGTCAATAGTATTGTTATATATCTATACATCAAATCAAAAGAAAAAAATCACTGTCAATTTTTTTTTTAATGGTAAACTAGATTCCAAAGGAAACATAAAAAATATTTGTACATTCTTGGCATCAGTCACTTTGTATTTCAACAGTAAGAAATCTAAAGAAAACTCAGACATTCCAGATTCAGCACAGCTAACTACTAAAAGAAATGAGGTAAATCTTTAACTAAACTGGGAAGAACATGGAAATGACAATATTTTATAGTTTAAATTCAGAACTTTAGTATTTCGAAATCAACTTTTTTAATGTCAATTTATTACAGGTAGGAAACATAAATATAGAGCAAGCATATCTGACAAAGCCCTGTTTAGCTCCCTGGATCTGTGATGAGGAAGAATAAGCCTACTGCTCTTTCAGGCATGTCATACCAGGCAATTAATATAAGGTTGGGCATGAAGCAGGTAACCTCATTATAAAAAACAAATTGCTACAGAAACCACCTCGCCAACAGCATGTGAATGCTCGGTGCAGACTCTCTGCAAGGAGACCGTCTGCAGTGGTGGCTCTATGCTCCATTAGGAGCAAAACAGAAATTGATGATGTTTGACAACAGGAAACATGTGAGTGAGTGACTCTTGAGTGAAAAGTATTACATAGTAGCTCAAAGGCAATGGGAAGAAATGAAGTGACTAAAATATTAAGTCTTCCAGAACAGATACAGGCAACAGAAAGAGGGCCTAAAAGCAAACAGTACTTTAGAATAGATGAAATATGAGAATAATAAAGATCAACAGAGATGACATATTCTAGGCAGAACAGACAAAATAAACTATGGCAATGAAGGAAACAACTTACAGCCATCTTAATGAAACTAGGTGCTGAAATGTAAGCCCTGAAGGGTCAAGTTCAAATAGCTGGTTGGCTTCCAAATTTCTGGAATAAACAAATTAGACATTTTAGTCATTACAATGAAATCGTCACATCTTATGCTTTTATATTTTCAATCAGTGCTGTCAGCAATCATGTTGGAAAATCACAAAGATTGTTGTCATAAAGCTCAACTCCTCTCTGATAAAATTCAAACACCTCACAAAGTCAGTAATACAATGGTGCTTTGAGATACTGATATCAAAAGAAAGGTCCGTCAAAGATCCTTACAAAGGTGACAACATTATTGCAATTAGAAAATTTAACAACAGGTTATGCCTGTTTTGAAAACAGTATATCTGACATTTCAAATTCTGAGAAAATCATGATTATCCTTCCTTTTCTAACGAGACCTTTGATATCATCTTGAGCGGGGAAAAACTACAGAAAGTTGAAAGTTTCAATTATTTAGGCAGTAAAATGACTCAGGATGGTGACACAACAAGAGAAATCCATACTAGAATTGCTTTGGCAGCTAGCGCCTTCAATAGATTATCTAACATTTGGAAATTACGATCATTGAATATACATACCAAGCTTCGTCTGTTTAATTCAAATGTTATCTCAGTGTTAACATACGGCTGTGAGAGTTGGAAAATAACAAAATCATTGGAGAACAAGCTGAATACATTCGAGAACAAATGTCTTAGAAAACTCATGAACATCAGTTGGAAAGAATTCAAGACTAATCGACAAATAAGAGAAGACTCTAGGCAGAAATATGTCTCCGACTATATAAGGAAACGACGAAGGTCATATATCGGTCATGTCCTACGAATGCAAAACAACAGAATACCACTACAGGCGCTCACTTGGGTTCCTGAGGGTAAGCGGAAAAAAGGAAGACAAAAAGAAACACTCAGAAGAACAATAATAAGAGAAGGAAGAACGTTGGGCCTAAATAATGTGCAAGAGCTAAGAGGAGTGGCGTCACAACGAACAACCTGGAGAGCACTGGTTTCTGCCTTATGCGCCGTGTTTGGCGCTTAAAGAATTTATTATTATTTATTATTATTATCCTTCAGTGTCAGAGTAACATTTCCAGGCAGGTCACTGCTGTCAAATGCATTTTATATGTACACTTTTTACCCTGTACCCTATATCATCTGATAGCATAACAGCTGAAGGAATCTGAAGTTTCATAAAACACAAACATCTCAAAATTAGGTTTAACATTCTGTGACATAGTGACATTTCAATAATGTCACTGCTTTCAAATGTGTTTCAAATATACAGAAGGTCAATTCTGACCTTGTAACCTATACCATCTGATTGCAGAAAAACTGATGGAATTTTGATTATTTTGTAAACATAGAAACATCTGAAAATTGATATTTTAAATAAAATTAAAGGTTTTTCTAATTTTTCTATCAGACATCCTGTCATTTATATATATATATGATTATACAAATCAGCTAGCCAAAAAATACCATCACCAAAACAACATTATTGGCAGAAGTACAGAAGGTGACATTAGCTGTAGTACTCTGTTATTCTCATCTCTTTTTCCATCAATCTTTCCTGTTGCCACAATGTAATTCAGTATTCCTCATCTGGTAACAAGTCCAAAGAAACAGGACTGCTTTCTTCTGAGTAGTAAGTTCCTTTGCACACTGGCTTCTTTCTAGACATACTTACTCTTTTCAGCTATCCATGGTCATCTTAAACTCTCCTGTCAAATGACACTGATGTGGCCTCTATGGATCTTCTTGCTTATTTACAGATTGTCCATGACTTGATTACACGTGACAGGAGTGGTTCTATGTAATAATGAATAACTCACACACACTGATAGCGATTTCTTGCACAGTTGCTTTTTACTTAATGAAATTCTGTATTGAAGATGCCTAATTTAAAAAAAATAAAAAGTTGAGGTCTGTCAATGGGACCCAGCTGGATGGCAAGCATCAGAGCATCATCTGTGGAGATCCCTCGTCAAAGCCTCATGGAATGAATAACCGCCATTAATCATCAATGAGATATTATTCCGTGAAATTAGTGAGCTTTTCACGTGATCTCTCGGGCCTGTAACATTTAATCTCTGCTTCATTTGTATATTTTATTTGAAAAGAGAACATGGCTAAGTACCAAAAGCCAAGCTTGACTTGTGAAAAACAAAGATATAAATGTAACAGTACAAGATTTTAAAACATGTTCAAAAACACAAACATGACTTAATTGAAAAGCAGGAATTTGCACTACCAGCATCCCATAATTGTGAATATATATATATATATATATATATCTTTATTGATGTCCTTCCCTGAGTGATCGATACATGGGTGTAACAGGCCAGCTGAGCATCGCTCTGCGATGTAGTGTGGTTGATCAGTTCTACTGAATTTATGTATATATGTTTACGTATTCTCTGACACACGTATCAATCATTCATATGAACTCTGGAGGTAAGTCCTGTCCTTATATAAACATTTAATCCCGTGTTCCGAGTCTTGAGAAAAAAAACAATCTGAAAAAACGTTGTCACTCATACAACAACGTCGTCTAACATGTAGCCTACGGAATCCAGAGCCATTATTGCTAACTGCATTACCTTACATTTTCATGACACCTGTGAAGGTAAACGTTTAAATCTTAGGGCATTTAACCAATTTACAACTGCCTTTACTAAGATGCACCCAACCTTGACGAATTCTTGCTACCCGACCTTCTTCTCAGGTCTCTCACTGCCGTCTGATTGTTTCAACACTATCACGCCCTACTCGCGTCACCTAATATTATTTCTGTGACGTCATATTCTAGCGTTCACTACTCGGCATATTCAGTGCGCCATCGGACAGTTTTGTGTGCGCATTATTCACGTAACCTCTAGCGCGCAATATGTGATATATATTACACATGCAAAGACAACTGCCAATAAATACCAATACATAACTATACTTCACACATACACACCATCTCTTGGAAATCGACTATGTAGCTTACAGGGCGATTGAAAAGAGAATGTCTATTTTTAAATTTTTATATCCTCACTGTATCTCCTAATAGATATGAATGAAATAAATGCCGAAACAAATTCCAAAAACAAGGAGCAATATTCCTGAAACAAAATAAACATAAAATAAAGTCACCAATAAATCGCCAATAAGGGGACGTAACAATAGACATAAAAAAAGTACTGCCCGCTATGTTTTCGTGCGTTGAACAGGCCGAATCTCACGCGGAGTTGTAATGTTAATGGACACAGAATTGTAAGTAATAAAATAGAGTTCAATTCTCTTTACGTTTGTTTCACATAAATTAGTTAGATAAGAGTGGAGAAAAAACAGTTTAAAAACAGAAAGTGACTTTTCAATGACTCTATAGTTTTATCGTGATAATCTTTGGTTGCTTTTATTTCTGGTGGCCTTCGGATTAATGTATACATTTACTGACTTAATAGTGTGCCTATTCAGATTAAAGAATAATAAGAAACGCTAACTTATTGCTCACATTTGTTATCGCTGGTTTCCTGTTTGTTGGATAAATGGTATCTCCACTTTCGTTTTTTTTTTTTTAAATGAAAAATATCCCATTCAACCTCTGATGGGTTATAAATAATTAAGATATATATTGTTTTAAATTCCAAATAATATGAATAATTGCCGATACGGGAAAGTCCACTTTAGTTAAAAAATGTAAGGCCCCATTCTCGGTCGTGTTTTCCTTATTATGATCCTTATAGTTTTGTTTTGTTTTACGATATCGTCTTCTTCTTCAACTCTGCCTAGGCCGGTCCCAAGCCCGGCTGAAAAAGGAGGAGGGCGGTCTGCATGGAGGCCGTAAGGAGGCAGCCTCTACACCATGCAAAGGCACAACAGGCCAATCACCTGTTTGCTTTAAATCATGATTAAGCGAACTACAAGAGAGAAAACCGGACTGATTCTAAAGGCGACGAACTGGAACGGACTACGACTTATGGAACTTGGAACACAAGAAGTACAAATGGGAAACAAGAGGAGCTGGTGGAGGAGATAAGGAAAGCAAAACTAGAAATCCTGGCTATAACGGAAACAAAGAAAAAAGGACAAGGAGTCATGGATCTCGATGGCAACACGCTGCTCTACAGCGGTGTACCCACATCTGAAAGAACTAAAGGGGGCGTGGGTTGCATTGTGGCCAAAAACCAGAAAGATAGTATCAAGGGATGGAACTTTGTCTCGGAGCGCATTATGGTTGTAAAACTAAAAGAAGGAGAAACCATAGTCAACCTGGTCATAATGTATGGGCCAAATGAAGATGAGAGATTTGTAGTGAAATTGACAGAGATACAACGGTAAAATTCCTCCAAGGATAACATTTAAGGATAAAAACATAATGCGTAGGCTGCTGATGTACATGATCGCCTAGACCGCGGGTCATCACCCTCCATAAATTGACTTGCTAGACCGGAGGGGAACGGAGGATCAAAAAGGAAAAAAATATGACTGGAAAGGCTAAAGAGACGCAATTGGGGGGGGGGAATGGATGAAAGTAAAAAAAATTCAAGTCCCCCAAATTGACACGAGGTACGGAATTGGACGTTTTGCGATACCAAGCGCTTGATTTGAATTTGAGCGGAAGAACGCAGATGTCTGAAAAAAAAATTACAAAAATTAAAAAGTAAATTTTTCTTAATATTAATGTTAGGAATATAAAAATTAGCTGGCCAGATGGCCTATTCTGAGCAGTGAACTAATATGGTTTTAATTTTACAGACGGATAGATAATATTGAAAATAATGACAAAAGACAGTGTAGTTTACATCAGCCACAGACTGCATTGAATCTAACATATCGTTATTTGCACACAAAAACACGACCTTGGGGACGCAGGTGTTCAAATTTACTTAGCATAGAAGTGAAGGGACATTGGTGGAAGCTGTGTCTAAATATAACTTTTTACAACAAAAATTTGAAGGGGAGAGAACGGTTGGGTCAAAAATCGAGCACAATTTTGTAGAAACACAAGTAGAGACGGACAGACTAACAGATAACCATCCATACGTGACTGAAGCTTGACTGAAATGACTTTAGTGAGGAAATTTGAAATTAAAAATAAACCTCGGCAGTGATTGGCCACAGACAATCATATCATTAGCGCTCAGAGCGCATTTGGGGTCATTCTTCAATAATTGTTCAGTGTTAGACACAGATTTTAAAGTGTGGTGTTTTCCCATATGAAAGACAGTGAGTTAAATTTAGGGACGCCATCCTATAGCCAGCAGCTCAGCTGAGTTTTGCTAGCACTTCTGTGTTAATTATTCATAATCTGGTAAGATTGAAATTATTTCTTTATATATTTTGAATATTGTTTCATGTTCGAGTGATTTGATACTGCCATATCATAATCTAGCCTTACAAACAAGTAGGGATTTTGCTCTAGACCCCCCGCCCAAGTCAGGGTCTAGGGACTAACAATGTACCTAAACACCAGCAAGGATTATGCAAGACAGATCAAGAGTTGAGAATAAGGAAACATATTACCTATCCTCTTTTAGGGTAGAAAACTAATAATTAATTTTCAGAATCTATAGTCTGGGAGGATCTATCGGATGTAAACCCACCATGGTAACTGTGCTGTTTGGTCAGAGAGATCTGACCTGTCTGTATAATGTGGTTGTTGTGTCAGTGTGGTGTCCAGACGTGGGTAGAGAATAGATTTTGACACATGGCCCATACTTTGATTGCAGAGCTGCGAGTTTCTGTCGTCCACGAAGAAGTATCTATTCGGGTGGTGATTTACACAAGTGTATCTGTGCAGTCCTTGTGACAGAGACCACCATTATTGCCCGCCAGCACGGAGAGGTGGGACCACCTGAGTTCAGCACCAGAGCTACAAATACCAGATGAGTGAGCCTCTGGTCTGCTGGATATTCACCAACCCCATTTAGTTGCAGATACCCCATAAAAATTCCCACCATTTTCTGGACACTATGTAGTCAATATAGACAGGTGTGATGAGACCACCCCTACAGCACAGACAATAAATATCCTCCTTAGTAGCTGACTACCAGAACATTTTAATAAAACTAACTATTCTAGTACTTAAATATGTACACTTTTGCATTTATTATGTAACATTCCATGCATAATTTTCATAAATTTTAAATCCTTCTTTTTAAAACAAGTTCTGGTCAAAATAAAACTTGATCCAGAACAAATAAATGTAATATAATTATATCAAAAACTTTACACACGTGAGTTAGTTCAGTGTATTGTAACACTTGTTAATCTTATTAGTCTTGTTAAATATCTATGGGTATATTTATAACTATCACACCACAGTACACATCATAACCCTAGACACTTTACGCAGCTACATTCATAAAAAAAAAATTAAGTGTGAGGTCGTAGTGGTAGCAAGAAAGGCCTTCTGACAATTCTCAATTACATTTTATCTCAGGAGCCTTCACAGCTGGCCTCATACAATTTACATGTAGTACCATCATCATCATACAAAACCATCAATACCACTACATATATTGGGGTCTTGTCCAGGGATAATTAGCCCAATAGTAATATTAAGATCTCCTGGTGGGAGAAATAAAAGTAGGGAAATAAATTGTAAAATTTCCTTTAAAATTAAAAGTGTCCCTGCAGATAAAAGTTGGTGAATCTTCACAGCCAGTAATAATTAATTAGTTAACTGGTTAGTTAGAATTAGTTAGACTATAGTAATTAGAAGTACTTAGTGTATTTACTGGTTAGAGATTTAGCTTATATATTATTATATTGTCTAAAAAGTATGGCTGAGCTAGCAAAGTTTAGATCAGCTGCTGTGCTCACTGCGAAGGAGATGGGGATGGATGGTCAAATTTTAATTCAATACGTAACGACTGAATGTGATAAATATATTGAAAGGGAAGATAGAAAGGTAGCTGAAGAGAAGAGGTTACAAATTGAGGCTGATAGAGAAATTAAGAGGCTGCAGATTGAGGCAGAAGAAAAACGACAGCAAAGGGAGGCAGAAGATAAAAAGGCCGAAAGGGAGGCAGAGGAAAAAAGGTTGACTGCCGAAAGGGAGGCAGAAGATAAAAAGGCCGAAAGGGAGGCAGAGGAAAAAAGGTTGACTGCCGAAAGGGAGGCTGAAGATAGAAGGTTGCAGAGGGAGCACGAATTACGACTAAGGGAGCTGGAATTACAAGGCCCGGCCCCTGAAAATGGTGCCAGCCCTTTTGCCTCAGATGCTACGCCCAGTATGGGAGCCTCAAACTCAGCTATGGGGTTTCATTTAGACCATTTTGTTGAGAAAGACGATGACATAGAGGGGTACCTGGGACGTTTTGAGTTATTAGCTACTACATATGGGTTAGAGAGAGAGAGAGGTGGAGTTTAAAGCTATCACAGGGATTGAGGGGTGCTTCTTATGAAGTATTTGCCAAAATGAACAGGGAAGACCAAGACAATTATGACATGTTAAAGCAGGCTTTGTTATTAAGGTACGAGAAGAATGGTGAATTTTATCGTAAGAGATTTAGAAATGCCAAACTGTTGTCTGGGGAGACATACCACCAATTCTCTGCCAGACTAGAAACCTATTTGGAGAAATGGACGGCTCTGGGGAAGAACCAAGATCTTAAAGAAATGATCATGATTGAACAATTGAGAGAGTCCATGGCTCCAGACATGAGAAAATTTCTCATGGAACAAGGTGCAGAGAAGTTGGGGGAAATTTTAAATGTTGCTGAGAGGTATCAGGCAGCTCAGGCAGAGGTAAGTGGTGCTAAGAAGAAGCACATAGACAATTTTAAAGCTCCACAGCAATTTAATAAATTTGATAATAGAGAGCAGGGAAATAAAGGTAGGACAAATTTTGAGCGGCCAAGAAATGACTATCGCGACAGAAACTCACAGTTCAATGACCAAAAGTTCAATGAAAGAAAACCGTTGAACCAAGGAAAAAGATGGTGTAAATGGTGCAAGAAGGATAACCATAACACCGAATTTTGTAGAAGGAAACCTTCAAACATTGCTGCAATGAAGTCGGGGACGCAAAGATTAAAGGTTAATCCTAAGGGACAACAGGAACCTTATCACCCCCCAGTTTGTGAGGATGTTATTTGTAATGGGGTCACCATAAGGTGCCTTTATGATACAGGTTTGGATTATGATTCAGTTGTGAAGTCTAGCCTAGTGGACCCAAGTCAGTATACCACAGAAACAGTGGAAATACAAAGGGGCGACTAAGGACATACCACTCATGACACTTCCCATCGCAAGGATAACGGTGAAAACTCGCTATGTGGAAGGAGAAATCAGAGCAGCAGTGATAGATGAACCAATCTACCCTCTGATATTGGGGTGTAGATACGTCTTCTTGGGGAATCCCGAGAAACCTGTGATCATGGCGACAGTGCAGACCAGGTCACAGAAGAAGGAGGAAGAAGGTGAACCTATAAACGCTCATCCAGAGGAGATGAGGAAGGCGCAGGCTGAGGATAGGACACTCCAGCCCTGTTTTAAAAAATTGCCCAAATGCCACACACCTCCGAGCAAGGGGAATATTTCATGAAGAACAAACTCTTATACAGGAAGGCCGGAACTGGAACAAATGGTCACAACCAGCTGGTTCTTCCCATTGCATATAGAGAGAAAGTGATGGAACTCGGACATGCAATCCCCTTCAGTGGTCACATGGGGATCAGCGCCACAGGACAGCGTATAGCTTGTCATTACTTCTGGCCAGGGATAACGGAGGATATAAAAAGATATGTCAAATCCTGCCCAGAATGTCAAAGGGTAGCTCCAAAGCACTGGACTGCCCCTGCAACTCTAGGGGAAATGCCCATAGTGGGAACACCTTTTGAGAGGGTTGCAGTGGATATTGTAGGACCTCTCACTCGGACCAAGAGGAGGAACAGTTACATCCTTACTCTGGTGGACACTTGTTCTATGTGGGGAGAGGCGGTAGCCCTGCCATCAATTGATTCAAAACATGTAGCAGAGGCACTACTTACAATATTTACCCGATTAGGATTCCCGCATCAAATCTTGACGGATAATGGTTCTCAGTTCAAGGGGAAACTAACGGAAGAAGTTTTTAAGCTATTTCAAGCCAGGCACTTTCATTGTAGTCCGTACCATCCACAAGGGAACGGCCAGGTAGAGAGGTTCAACGGGACTCTCATTTCTATCCTGAGAAAGCTGGCACACGAAAAACCGGATCTGTGGGATCAATTCCTGCCCGCCGCATTGTTTGCGTACCGGGAGGTACCACATAGTTCAACCGGGATGGCTCCCGCAACTCTGCTATTTGGGAGGCCAATAAAAGGTCCATTAGAAGCCCTATTAAGGACCTGGACAGATGAGAAGGCGGAAGAGACTGTTACCTCATCTTATCAATATGTGAACGAACTGACCACTCGTTTGAAAGCTGGATGGAAACTGGCAAATGATAATTTGAAACAAGCCAGGAAGAAACATGCAGCATATTTTAATAGGAAGGCAAAGGACAGGGAACTGGCAGTCGGAGAGAAGGTGCTGCTTCTACTACCGGGAAGCCAGAATAAATTACAAATTGGTTGGCAAGGTCCATATACGGTTCTAGAGAAGGTGTCTAGAACAAACTATAAAATTGACAAAAAGGGGAAGGAAAAAGTTTATCATGTAAACCTGTTAAAGAAGTATCTGGACAGACCACTCCAGGAAAGCACCCCCTTATTGACCTTGGCTATTGCAACCCAGATGCAAAAAGAACCACTCACCTCACATGAATACCCATTACATCCTTGTGAAACAGCAGCACAGGTAAAAGTCAGTAAGCACCTGACTAAAAACCAGAGGGAGAGAGTTCAACAAGTTCTGGAGGAACATACAGATGTATTAACAGATAAACCAGGCCATACAAATTTGCTACAGTATGACATGAAACTGGTAGACTCAAACCCAATCTGTATGAGAGCCTATTCTATTCCGTTCGCGAAGGAGAAGGCATTAAAGGAAGAAATAGATTATTTATTGAAGGAGGGGATTATTTCGCACAGTGAATCATCTTTTAGTTCTAGTGTCGTTTTGTTGAGGAAACCGTCTGGGGAACACAGACTGTGCATAGATTACAGGAAACTGAATGCTGTCACAGAAGGACAAGTGGATCCATTACCAGACACAAAACAGCTATTTGCCAGACTGAACAAGGCAAAATACTTTTCAAAGGTGGATCTTAGTAAAGGCTATTACCAGATCCCAGTGAAGCCTGAAGTAAGACCTTATTTGGCTTTTAGCACTTCGGATGGACATTATGAATTCAATATGCTACCATTCGGACTGAAAAATGCTCCGAGTGTGTTTTCAAGGATGATGCGAAAATTGTTGGACCCCCTGAATAACCCATGTATCACGAATTTCATGGATGATATTCTCGTCGCCACAGAGACATTTGAAGAACACATTGAAGCTCTGGAGATGTTGTTTGATAGACTTCGGGAGGCGAACTTAACTGCTAGGCCAACAAAATGTTGTATTGGATGCAAAGAGTTGGAATTCTTGGGACACACTGTATATCAGGGTAATATGACCCCTGATCCTAAGAACTTGGAAAAACTGCAGAGAGCACCTAGGCCGCAAACCAAAAAGGACGTGCGATCATTCGTGTCGTTATGCGGATTTTATCAGAAATACATCAAAAATTTTAACGCCATTTGTGCTCCTCTGACTGATCTGACTCGCAAGGGACTTCCAGATAAAATTATTTGGACTGCACAATGTGAATTAGCGTTCCAAGAGTTAAAGGAAAAACTCACTAGCAAGCCTATTCTCAAACTGCCTGATTTGACACAGGACTTTGTCTTAAGAACCGATGCAAGTAATGTGGGACTAGGAGGGCTTTGTTGCAAAGATCATCTTCACCTGATGGGGAACTGAAACCAGTCGCTTATGCAAGCCGCAAATTGAATAAGGCGGAACAAGGATACTCCACAAGCGAAAAAGAATGTTTAGCATTAATCTGGGCAATAAAGAAGTTTCAAATCTATCTGTATGGTAGGACATTTGTGGTGGAGACGGATCATCAGCCTCTCGTGTTCTTGTCTCAGGCTAAGCATGAAAACGCAAGATTGCTGAGGTGGTCTTTATTGCTTCAACCTTATCAGTTTAGTATCCAATATATCCCAGGCAAATTGAATGTCGGTGCAGATTTCCTCAGTCGGCACCCCTGTGATCAAAATTAGAGTAATGGCAGACGTGAGGAGTAATTTTACCTATGTGTATCGCTGGTTTTGGAACTTGCCATAGGCATGTTTTCAGGTGGGGAGATGTGTAGTGAAATTGACAGAGATACAACGGTAAAATTCCTCCAAGGATAACATTTAAGGATAAAAACATAATGCGTAGGCTGCTGATGTACATGATCGCCTAGACCGCGGGTCATCACCCTCCATAAATTGACTTGCTAGACCGGAGATGAACGGAGGATCAAAATGGAAAAAAAAATATGACTGGAAAGGCTAAAGAGACGCAATTGGGGGGGGGGGGGAGGGGAAATGGATGAAAGTAAAAAAAATTCAAGTCCCCCAAATTGACACGAGGTACGGAATTGGACGTTTTTGCGATACCAAGCGCTTGATTTGAATTTGAGCGGAAGAACGCAGATGTCTGAAAAAAATTACAAAAATTAAAAAGTAAATTTTTCTTAATATTAATGTTAGGAATATAAAAATTAGCTGGCCAGATGGCCTATTCTGAGCAGTGAACTAATATGGTTTTAATTTTACAGACGGATAGATAATATTGAAAATAATGACAAAAGACAGTGTAGTTTACATCAGCCACAGACTGCATTGAATCTAACATATCGTTATTTGCACACAAAAACACGACCTTGGGGACGCAGGTGTTCAAATTTACTTAGCATAGAAGTGAAGGGACATTGGTGGAAGCTGTGTCTAAATATAACTTTTTACAACAAAAAATTTGAAGGGGAGAGAACGGTTGGGTCAAAAATCGAGCACAATTTTGTAGAAACACAAGTAGAGACGGACAGACTAACAGATAACCATCCATACGTGACTGAAGCTTGACTGAAATGACTTTAGTGAGGAAATTTGAAATTAAAAATAAACCTCGGCAGTGATTGGCCACAGACAATCATATCATTAGCGCTCAGAGCGCATTTGGGGTCATTCTTCAATAATTGTTCAGTGTTAGACACAGATTTTAAAGTGTGGTGTTTTCCCATATGAAAGACAGTGAGTTAAATTTAGGGACGCCATCCTATAGCCAGCAGCTCAGCTGAGTTTTGCTAGCACTTCTGTGTTAATTATTCATAATCTGGTAAGATTGAAATTATTTCTTTATATATTTTGAATATTGTTTCATGTTCGAGTGATTTGATACTGCCATATCATAATCTAGCCTTACAAACAAGTAGGGATTTTGCTCTAGACCCCCCGCCCAAGTCAGGGTCTAGGGACTAACAATGTACCTAAACACCAGCAAGGATTATGCAAGACAGATCAAGAGTTGAGAATAAGGAAACATATTACCTATCCTCTTTTAGGGTAGAAAACTAATAATTAATTTTCAGAATCTATAGTCTGGGAGGATCTATCGGATGTAAACCCACCATGGTAACTGTGCTGTTTGGTCAGAGAGATCTGACCTGTCTGTATAATGTGGTTGTTGTGTCAGTGTGGTGTCCAGACGTGGGTAGAGAATAGATTTTGACACATGGCCCATACTTTGATTGCAGAGCTGCGAGTTTCTGTCGTCCACGAAGAAGTATCTATTCGGGTGGTGATTTACACAAGTGTATCTGTGCAGTCCTTGTGACAGAGACCACCATTATTGCCCGCCAGCACGGAGAGGTGGGACCACCTGAGTTCAGCACCAGAGCTACAAATACCAGATGAGTGAGCCTCTGGTCTGCTGGATATTCACCAACCCCATTTAGTTGCAGATACCCCATAAAAATTCCCACCATTTTCTGGACACTATGTAGTCAATATAGACAGGTGTGATGAGACCACCCCTACAGCACAGACAATAAATATCCTCCTTAGTAGCTGACTACCAGAACATTTTAATAAAACTAACTATTCTAGTACTTAAATATGTACACTTTTGCATTTATTATGTAACATTCCATGCATAATTTTCATAAATTTTAAATCCTTCTTTTTAAAACAAGTTCTGGTCAAAATAAAACTTGATCCAGAACAAATAAATGTAATATAATTATATCAAAAACTTTACACACGTGAGTTAGTTCAGTGTATTGTAACACTTGTTAATCTTATTAGTCTTGTTAAATATCTATGGGTATATTTATAACTATCACACCACAGTACACATCATAACCCTAGACACTTTACGCAGCTACATTCATAAAAAAAAAATTAAGTGTGAGGTCGTAGTGGTAGCAAGAAAGGCCTTCTGACAATTCTCAATTACATTTTATCTCAGGAGCCTTCACAGCTGGCCTCATACAATTTACATGTAGTACCATCATCATCATACAAAACCATCAATACCACTACAAGATTAGAGGTCAACGAGGAATTCTTCGAGCTGCTTCAAAGAACAGTGGATGACTACCTAGATGAAGTTATCATGCTCGGAGATTTCAATGCCAGAGTTGGAAATGACCATGCTAGATGGGGTGGAGTTATTGGAAGATATGGAGAAGATACTCTCAATGACAATGGAAAGCGACTCCTTAGATTCTGCAGTGAGCAGAATCTGATCATTACAAACACAAAGTTCCCCCATAAGCGCATACATGCATACACTAGATGTGAACCAACAAAGAATGAGAAGTCAGTGATCGACTATGCCATTGTTAGGAGGAGCTCATTCAAATATGTCCGGGATGCTAGAGTCTGGAGGGGGCCAGAGATTGGAAGATATCACTACCTGCTTACAATCAAAAGAACAACTGAAAGAGTTGCTCAGCCTAGGAACTGCCCAACATCACGCAAGAAACTAAGTAAACGAACGGGAGAAATGAGCATTAAGACCTACAAGCTGAGAGAGCCAGAAATTAAGACCAGATATCAGGGGCTTATTGTTGCAGCGGTGAGCAACACAGAAGAACAACCTGATGACTTGGAAACCCTCTGGATTAAATTCAAGGACATCATAAAGACAGCTGCTGCAGAAGCATGTGGTGAAGTCCGACTTGGGAACAAGAGAAAGAGGACACCTTGGTGGACACAGGAAGTCAAAGAGAAAATAAGAGAGAAGAAAATGGCATGGAAACAATACTTAGGAGCTAAAAACACAACAGGACAAATGAAGAAATATAGAGAATATGTGACACTCAGAACAGAAGCAAAGAACAAGGTGCTAGCAGCAAAACAGAAATCCTGTGAAGAATTTGGAGAAAAGCTAGAAAAAGATGCGCAAGAAAACCAGAAATTGTTCTTTAAGACCCTAAAGAACATGAGGAAGGAAAAACAATGCCCTCTCAAATTTATAAAGGACAAGCAAGGCAAATTGCTTACTGCCCCGAAGTAAGTAATGGAAAGATGGAAAGAATATTTCTCAGAACTCCTGGATGGTGAGCATGGTCAAGCATCAGAAATGATAACCACTAGCACAGATGAGAAAACCAATGGTGATGAAGATGACATAAAGATGGAAGAACTGAAGGCAGCACTGGAGAAAATCAAGATGGGCAAAGCAGCAGGGCATGATGGTATAACACCAGAAATGGTTAAGTACATGGGAGCATCAGGCGACCTATTACTCTTAAGGGTCCTACAGGCAGTGTGGTGCAACAAGACCATACCAAAGGATTGGGAGATTGCCATCATAACACCAATTTTCAAAAAGGGTGACAATCGACAATGTGGAAACCATAGAGGCATATCCCTTCTCAGTGTCCCTAATAAAATCTACTCTAGAATCCTAGAGCAGAGACGCCGACGCCTAGCTGAGCCACAATTGGATGAGGTCCAGAGTGGATTCCGAGCAAACCGAAGTACTCAAGACCTAATCTTCACACTCAGACAGCTGAGTGAAATGGCCCTTGAGTATAAGAGTGAGATCCATCTATGTTTCATAGATCTGGAAAAGGCGTTTGACAGGGTCCCCTGGAGCAAACTTTGGGACTGTTTGGCAAGGAAGAACATTCCAGCACCTCTGATTCACATTATACAGACCTTCTACAAGTCTTGCAGAAATTATGTGACGACAGCAAACCATAAGTCAGAAGAGTTCAGGACCACCACTGGTGTAAGACAAGGTGATATCCTGTCACCTTATCTTTTCATACTCCTCATGGACGATGTCATCAAGGCATGTAAGGAGAGAACAAGAAAGTATTCAGTGGGGTACTGGAAAATGAGACAGGTTTGTATTTCAGAGCTGGCATTTGCTGATGATGATGCCCTGATTGCTAAATCAGAGGCTTATCTCCAATCCAACCTGCAAGTCTGGAAGGAAGAGCTGGAGAAGAGAGGGGTGGTCATAAGCAGCTCTAAAACAAAATCCATGGTGATATCACGAGAAGAAAGAAGACATCAGATTAAGCTGGGAGAACGGGTCCTGGGGCAGGTCGACCACTTTAAATACCTCGGAGCTATTATAGACCGAAAGGGAGGCATCAAAGAAGAGATGGCCACTCGAAAAGCAGCAGCTGGGAGACTTTTTCAGGCCATAAATCGAGGATTCCTCAGCAAGAGAGAGGTTGTTAAGAAAACGAAGATGGCTGTATACCGCTCCACCTATGTCCCAGTCTTGACATATGGATGCGAGTCATGGGCAATGACTACAACCCACACAAGCCAGATCCAAACCTCAGAAATGAGGTATCTGAGGAAGGTGGTTGAAGTAACAAGAAGAGACATGTTCCGCAACCAGACGATACGTCAAGGCCTAAAATCCCACCTCCTGCAGACCCAAGTAGAACAGTCCCAACTAAGATGGTTTGGCCATGTCTGCAGAATGGGAGAAGATCGGCTACCACGACAAGCATGGGAAACAAACAGCCAGGGATCCAGACCCCCAGAACGACCCAGAGTCCGTTGGGAGGACAACATTAGACAATATTTGAAGGACCGAGGACTAGAATGGAACCAGGCCAGGAGGAAGACAGCCGATAGGATAGTCTGGCGCTCTCTCTTCCAAACCTCTACACCTCACGGTAGAAGGGGAACGACTAAGTAAGTAAGTCTTCTTCTTCTTTTCTGTTGTTGTTTCTTTAAATATTTAATATCGGCTGTTCTGCCACTTGTATGTACGTTACTAAATATTGCGCCCCGGTATAAAACATTCCCGCATAGCTGCTCAGGAAATGAAGTCCCTTCTGTGGTTAGCCAAACCATGAGACATCCAATCCTTTTGTGTTAACAATGACAAGTGTGTTATCTCTGAGGGATCTCAGTAAAGCTATATCCTGTTGACATATCACCGCCAAGCCATACTAAACCGACAGCTATCTTTCTGTTAATGGTATGCGTCAGCATGTCGTGATTCCCTGCCAACAACACAACCCATGTATCACTAATTATACCAACAACCGTTATCACTTCAATAGTTATAATATTAACGATAAAGACATTGAACAGAAATACTTACAAAATTTCCAGCCTGTATAGATTCTTAAATGCATGTTCGTGGATGTAATCTATACTGTTATTTCCAAGAAATCTGTAAACCGAAAATAACATTTCTGAATTTGATTAAAGTAAGTTATTGTACAGGTGCTGTATAATAAATGGAAACGACTGAGGTTGTAATGTGAACCGGGCACCACAGAACGTAACTCAACATAATGAACATGGTTACAACATGAACAATTGTGTGTGTGTGTGTGGGGGAGAGGGCCGTTACATTCCTTTATATTATTATATGACTGGTGCCTGTGCCGAGTGTTGTAAGGGTGAATGCTGTGCGTGTATTGAGTTGCTATCATCATCATGCCCTTTTCCTTCAACTCTTCCTCAACGTCTTTATTTAATCAATAAAAGCGTTATGTTTCTTTTGGTGTCTGTAACAGTTTACTTCATTTGTTCATTACTTCTCCTTCCAATCCTAATATTGTTTCAGGAACCTGTATATTTTTATATTGTTTCAATTTAAAAATAGGACATAGTGTAAACACATCCACATTTTACTTATCGGCGAACGCTGCCTCAC